>CATIWC010003643.1:0-59588 GCA_948472305.1 Vicia faba
AGAATTAAACATGCTTGTATTTATATCTTACTGCTTATCGAGAAAGTTTTGTTTCCTAACAAAAGCGGCAATACTATACACTCAAAATAGACACAATTTGTTGTGGATTTGGAAGATTGTGGAAAATTGAATTGGGGTTCCGCCGTTTTAGCTAATCTACATAGGGAAATATGCAAGTCTGTAGACATCAAAGTAACAGAGTTGTCAGGATGCGTTTTACTTCTTCAAGCTTAGCACGCAGACATATTATATCTCCGGTGGCTCCGCTTCAAGTTCTATATCCTTATGCAAGAAGGTAATATTTTAATTTTAATTTTAATTTATAATTAAAATTATTAGGATACTTTAAAATAAAGTTTAATTTTAAATTCTATTTAGGTGGTGCATCAAGAAAGTTGACTACGAAAATAACCCGCGCCACCATCTACAAGGATACCGATTCAGGATTGATCACATGCTTCAAGATCAGGTTTTTTTGTCTTCACTTTAATACTTCATATAAATTTATGAATTTTATTTTGGTTAAACTAACAAGTTTTATCTATAACTTTTGAGTTTATTTGGAGGCAGTATCTTGGATTAGCGCCCCAAAGGAACGAGGACAGTTTGATATGGAGTTCAATTACGTATATAATATATTTTCATATTGTAAAATGCATCAAGCAGATAGGTTCAAACTACAATTTGGCCATTTACAAGGATACCTGAAGAACCTCGATGCTTGGCTGAACACCATAAGATGACAACAATAAAAGCGCGCCAAAAAGCATATACCATACTATACTCTGATGAACAAAATTGTTGGTTGCATCGAGAAATGTTTATGTTGGATGGAGATCAATTACAAATAAAGGAGAAACCGTTAAATGAGTATATGCAATGGTATCACTCGCTTCCACATAGATATGCATCGTACAAATAATTTCTCACTGACCCTCGTCAAAATCAGTATGCCCCTACTCAGGCAAGTGGCTCTCAACAACCTCACCACTCACAACATTCTTAACCTCCTCATCCCCAATCCTTCCAACAACAAACGCATATCCCCACTTTTCCCAACAACAAACAACAAACTTCTAACCCTCATTTTTCTCAGCTACAAACTCCTGCCCCTTATTTTTACCAAAAGCAAACCTTTAACACCTAATACCCGCAATCTCACTCCCAACCAAATTACATTTATAAATCTCAACAACCACAAATATATCATAGGCCAACTACACAATTCACACCCATCATGCGACCAAACTTCGATTCCCCCTCCTCCCAACATAAGCCTACAACGCCTTATGTTCCAACCATGTGTCCGCCACAACAACCGCAATACAATTTTGGCGAGGATTTTAATGCAGTGATTATGATTTACTGGAAATCATTTGGTCTCCTCTGCAAGCTACAACTCCAAGTCAAGAAAATCCTCCAACATCATATGCAACACAAGAAAATCCTCCAACAATAGAGACCCAACAACAATATGGTTTTGGTAATCGTGCTTCTCGACGGGCGTTATTGTTTTACCAGTACTCGTTTAGGACTGGGTCATCAACATTAAATATTGTAATTGTGAAATTTTATTACTTAATAAATTTTTTTATTATTTAATTGTAATTGTTAAATAGTTATTTTAAGTTTTTAAATTAATATTTTATTAATTAATTTTATAATTAAATAGTTTATTAAATTATTTATAATTAATAATAAAATTAAATAATAAAAATAATTAATATAACTAAATAAAATACAGAAAACGAATAAAAAAAATATAAGCCATTTCACGCCATTTCAAATGGCGAGAGTCATTGTTGTGTCTGTTGGGTCCCACGTTCGCGCCATTTGAAATGGCGTGAATTCCCTGGGTGTGGCAACCTGGAAATACGTTTTAGTATGTGACATTGCAGGATTAATGTTTCAAAACTGTGACACTCTGGAGAAAAAATCTTATTTAGAAAGAGGTTTTGACGTAGCTCCATATGATAGCCAGTTATTATATTATTATTATCATTTATAATTGTAGTAGTTTGATATTATTATTATTATTATTATTATTATTATTATTATTATTATTATTATTATTATTATTATTATTATTATTATTATTATTATTATTATTATTATTATTATTATTATTATTATTATTATTATTATTATTATTATTATTATTATTATTATTATTATTATTATTATTATTATTATTATTATTATTATTATTATTATTATTATTATTATTATTATTATTATTATTATTATTATTATTATTATTATTATTATTATTATTATTATTATTATTATTATTATTATTATTATTATTATTATTATTATTATTATTATTATTATTATTATTATTATTATTATTATTATTATTATTATTATTATTATTATTATTATTATTATTATTTATATTATTATTATTATTATTATTATTATTATTATTATTATTATTATTATTATTATTATTATTATTATTATTATTATTATTATTATTATTATTATTATTATTATTATTATTATTATTATTATTATTATTATTATTATTATTATTATTATTATTATTATTATTATTATTATTATTATTATTATTATTATTATTATTATTATTATTATTATTATTATTATTATTATTATTATTATTATTATTATTATTATTATTATTATTATTATTATTATTATTATTATTATTATTATTATTATTATTATTATTATTATTATTATTATTATTATTATTATTATTATTATTATTATTATTATTATTATTATTATTATTATTATTATTATTATTATTATTATTATTATTATTATTATTATTATTATTATTATTATTATTATTATTATTATTATTATTATTATTATTATTATTATTATTATTATTATTATTATTATTATTATTATTATTATTATTATTATTATATTATTATTATTATTATTATTATTATTATTATTATTATTATTATTATTATTATTATTATTATTATTATTATTATTATTATTATTATTATTATTATTATTATTATTATTATTATTATTATTATTATTATTATTATTATTATTATTATTATTATTATTATTATTATTATTATTATTATTATTATTATTATTATTATTATTATTATTATTATTATTATTATTATTATTATTATTATTATTATAATAATAATTATTATTATTATTATTATTATTATTATTATTATTATTATTATTATTATTATTATTATTATTATTATTATTATTATTATTATTATTATTATTATTATTATTATTATTATTATTATTATTATTAGGGCTAAATATACAAATTTCTCTGTAATGTTAGTGAATTTAGTTTTTAATTTTTTTTTAAATTCCACTATATCCTTTATATGTATTATTTAATTTCAGATTTTATATTTTGTCCTGTATGATAGTCTACGTCGACTTTATTTTTATTTTTTATTATTTTTAATTCACCTGAATTAATTTAATTTTTAGTTTTTTAATTATTATTTTTTTTAATTTTTACTTTTTTATTAATTTTTTTGACGTTTTATTAAATTATTTTGATTAGTACTTTTTTTATTAAATTGTATTTATAATTTAATTTATATTTTTGTATTCATTATTTTTTTTACATTTTCTTAAATTATTTATTAATGTTTTTTTTTTTAAATTTGAAGTTATCAAAATATAACTATTAGGCCTAAGTTTATTTAATAATGCTTCCATTTCAGTCCACTTAATCTCTCAATATTTTTAATTTATAAACCCAAATAGAATTTTGTTTTATAAACTCTAATTTATTTGGTCAACAAAATGATGTAGAACTAATTTATTCTACAAATTCATCTTCTTTACGTTTTTGAATATGCAGAAGACAACCAACTTGTTTATACATGCACAACAATCAAACAACTCATGCTGAAGGTGTGCATGTATGAAATATGCACACTTTCAAATTGTTCGATTGTTATGTATGCATGAACAAGTTGGTTGTCTTCAGCATATTCAGGAACATGAAGAAGATGGATTTGTAGAACAAATTAGTCCCACGTCATTTTGTTGAACAAATAAACTAGAATTTATAAAGTAAAATTTCATTTGAGTTTATAAGTTGAAAACATTGAGAGACTAAGTGGACTGAATTGAAATATTAATAAATAAGTTTAGGTCCAATAATTATAATTTGATAATTTTAAAAAATAATTTCTAAAAAAAATTAATAAATAATTTAAGAAAATGTAAAAAAAAAAGTAATATAAAAAAGTAAATTAAATTATAAATATAATTTAATAAAAATTACTAATCAAAATAATTTAATAAAACATCCAAAAAATTAATAAAAAATTAAAAATTAAAAAATAATAATAATTAAAAAAAATTATAATTAAAATAATCTAGGTGGATTTAAAAATAATAAAAATAATAAAAATAAAGTCCATGTAGACTGTCATGCGAGACAAAATATGGAATCTGGAAATTGCAAAGAGGTTTTTTAAATAAAAATTTATCAGAGATTAAAAGTTAAACTCGCTATTATTATAGGAAGTTTGTATATTTAACCCTTATTATTATTATTATTATTATTATTATTATTATTATTATTATTATTATTATTATTAATAGTCATGGTTGAATATTATATTATATTATTATTATTATTATTTATTTTAATATAGGGGTAAATTAATAAAAATATAATTAAGATCTGTTTTAGAAAGTGCGTACGAGATATAGTGAGGGAATCTGAAAATTGTGAAGAGGTTTTTAAAAAAAAAAAACTTTATCACATATTAAAAGCTAAACTCGTTAACATTAGAGGGAGTTTATATATTTAACCCCTTCTTCTTCTTCTTATTATTATTCTTATTATTATTATTATTATTATTATTATTATTATTATTATTATTATTATTATTATTATTATTATTATTATTATTATTATTATTATTATTATTTTACTATTATTATTAGCTAGATAGTATATTATTATTATTATTATTATTATTATTATTATTATTAATAGTCATGGTTGAATATATTATTATTATTATTATTATTATTATTATTATTATTATTATTATTATTATTATTATTATTATTATTATTATTATTATTATTATTATTATTATTTATTTTTAATATATGGGTAAATTAATAAAAATATAATTAAGATATGTTCTAGAATTATTATCAAGATGATTTTTGATTAGGGTTATCTTCGTGACTATCTTAAATTTATATTTATTAGATATTTTTATGTAATTTTTTCAAAAATGTACAAAATATTTGTTCTACTTAATTATTATTTTTATAGAGATAATAGATAAGGCTAAATAATATTTCGATTCAAATATAATTTTAATCCTTTTATTTTGTTTTATTTACTTTCATATCCATGTTTTTAGTTCATGTATTTTTTAAATATCTAACATTGCATCCACCTATAAACTTTGAAGGTGAACTTCTATGATGCAGCAAGCGTGATATTTAAAGTTGGTTCGTTTTGTTTTGTTTTTTAAATAATTTTTATGCTGTAATATAATTTTATATAAAAAAAAATTTACAAAGAATTTTTTTATAAATGGTTCTAATTAAATTTTGGTTTGAATAATTATTTTTAAAATATTATTTTATTTTATTAAAACTTTTTTAGATATTAAAATTTTAAAAAATCATTTAATTTTCAAACTATTTCAAATAATTTTTTATAAAAGTTATTTTTGAAATACAATTTTTTGAAAATATTATGATTTCAATAATGTTTCGATCTTCAATGATATATATTTATGTTATAGGATGTTAAAAATAATATTTTAATTTAAAAAAAATATGAAAAAATTTGTAATATTTTAAAAAACAGTTTTATAAAATTCATTTTTAAAACTACAAAAAAAAATCCATTTTTAAAGCTAAAACAAACACAGTCTTATTTATATTTCATTAAAATGTTCAATATTTATTACAAAACTAAATGTTTCATTATGTGGGTTTTCACTTAACAACTTATATATGCAATCAACTCAGTTCCAACATACGCATTGGACTAATATAAATTAGAAACTCATCCCAAATACAGGTGAAAAAATGTCAATAATGTATTTTTGTTTTGTAAGTTTGTCTTGAAAATGTGAGGCAATTTTAGAAATCAAAATTTCCCAAGGTCGTAAGGTGGATAGTGAATCATTTTTCCAGCCTTTCAATTATGAGTCATTGACGAGGTGCGAGAAAGTTGGTGTTAGTGCGTGAGATATTTTTAGTGAGGTGATAATAGAGAGATAATAAGAAAATAAGAATTTGTATTATTGAATTGTACAAATAACGATACACAATATGACTATTTATATACAACCCTAATTGAATTTGGTCTGCACAACTTGAATTATATTTAAATATTAAATCTAATCAAATCTAATCTAATATTTCAACACATCCCATTATCCAAGTTGTCGAACCTATGCGAATCATAGTCGATCTGAAATATTTCTAATTTCTTTCTCAAATTCAAGAATATGTCGATCTTCAATCCTTTGGTGAAAATATCGGCCAACTGAGCTTCACTTGATCAATGTCTAACTTCAAGTTCACCTCGATTTACCTTTTCTCTCAAGAAGTGAAACCTAGCTTCGATATGTTTACTTCTTCCATGCAGAACTGGATTCTTCGTCAGATTTATGGCTGACTTATTGTCGATTTGCAATATAAGAGGTTTCTTTACTTCGACAACCATTTCTTCAAGTACTGATCTGATCCAAATTGTTTGACATACAACATAGGATTCTGCTATATATTCAGCTTCACACGATGATAATGCCACCACAGGTTGCTTCTTCGAACACCATGATATTGGGGAACCAAATACTTGAAAGAAATATATAGTTGTGTTTCTTCAATCTTCCTTATCTCTACACCAATCACCATCTGAAAAACAATTAATTGTTACTTCTTTGCTTTCAAAGTCTCGTCGAAATAGTATTCTACAATTTATTGATCATTTTAGGTATCTTAGGATTCTTCTTGCAGCCTTCGTGTGTGATACCCTTGGTTCCCTCATGTATCTGCTCACTAATTTGACTGCAAACGTATATCAGGTGGATTGTTGTACACATACCTAAGAGATCCCACGATTTGCTTGAACAAAGTTACATCGACTTTGTCTTCCTCTCACTTCTTCTCTAACTTCATATTTGGTTCGACAGATGAGGATGCATGATTTGAATCATCCATTCTGAATCTCTTGAGTATCTCTTTGACATACTTCCTTTGATGTAGCACCATACCTTGCTTCGACATTTGAAATTCCATGTCTAGGAAATAAGACAATTTTCCCAGATCCGAAATTTCAAATTCCTTCATCATCCTCTCTTTGAACTTCGACAAGTTCTCTAAGCTATTTCCAGTTGCCAATAAGTCATCGATATACAAGCAGATGATTGTTATATCTTGTGCTACAACCTGAACATAGACACCATACTTAAATTTGAATTTCACAAATCCCAATTTGACTGAGTATGAGTCGATCTTTTTGTTCCATGCCTTAGGTGCCTGCTTGAGGCCATAGAGCGCTTTGTGCAACTTATATACTTTACTCGCTTCCTTGTGAATAACAAACCTAGGAGGTTGTGTGCATAGACCTCTTCTTCTAAAGGACCATTCCGAAATGCTGATTTCACATCTAAATGAAATGTCGACCAGCCTTGGTTACATGCCAATACTACCACTAGTCAAACAGTCTCCAATCTTTCTACTGGAGAAAATACTTCAGAGTAGTTGAGTCCTCCTCTTCGAAGAAAACCTCGAGCTACTAATCTTACTTTATGTCTTACTATCAACCCATCAACATTGTGTTTCAATTTGAACACTCACTTCACTTTAATAGCTTTGATATATGCTGGCAATTCGACTTACTCCCATGTATTGTTTCTTTCGATTGCATGTAACTCTTCAACCATAGCTAACATCTACTGTTGAATCTTTAAAGCTTCGTTATGGTTGATTGGTTTAGCACCTGCAAGTAAAAAAAAAGAACTAATTCTCCATCTCGTGTAACTTCATCATCACTCACCACTTCATAATCATGCAGTCTTATTGGAAGAACTCTATTTCTTTGAGATATGTGGCTTGTGCTAGCCACACTGTGATACAGTGGGAGAACTGACTTGAGGTTTTGCGTTTGTTTTCGCATTTGTTCGGTTTAGCAATAGTCGCCACCAACTTTTTATTTATCCTAAGGAAAGGTCAAAAAGAATAGGAAAGACCTTTGAGATGTTTTCGTGGGTTCGGGGGGTAGATTATGAAAAGGGAAGGTGCTAGCACCCTTTTCATCCATGGTTATCCATGGGCTCTTAGTTACTTGTTTTAGATCACTTGCCTTTGCTTTTCAATTGTTTGAAATGGTGCTTTGTGTGTGTGGTTTTGAAAATGTTTTGAAAAAGATGCCTTGTCTAGGCAACCTTTATAATGACTCTTGTTTGAGTATATATAAAGGTGTATGTCTTTTTGAAAAGATGTTTCAATGTTTTTGAAAGTTGTTTTGGAAGTTGTGTTGTGGTGTGTGTTTGAAAATGGCAAGTGTGTTTTGCAAGTTTGATCAAGTAACTAAGAGCTATCTACCCTATTTTACTCAAATATCCTTTTTTATGCTTTTTAACCCTTTTAATAGTGTTGTTTCACCATTGTATTTGGTGAACAACCTTGTGTTAGGATGTTAACGGGACGGGCGCGGGTCATCGTATAGACCATGAGAGCAATAGTGTCAAGTGTCTTTGGCAATTTTCTTGAGGGACTATGATCATTTTGTTTAGGCAACAAGATAGCGTCATCGAGGGACTATGATCATTTTGTTTGTTTTTGTTTTGCCAAAGTACTTGACATGCAACCATGGCCCATTTTGGAAGGCAACAAGCGAGATTACCCTAGAGGTGCAAGTGTGCATTGTGTGTTTTTCATGCATGTTTATCTTGAATTAGGTCAAGCTATTTGTTGATTGATTTTGCATACAAACCCTAATTACTATACAGTATATAGAGAATTTTTTTTATTAATAACCATGTATTAAAAAAATATTTCGCAAATAACCGGGTTTCGGAAAAAATTACGCAAATAACCATGTTTCAGATGGCTCCACAAAGGAGGAGCCATCTCATTTGGCGCATGCACCTAGGGTTTTGCCCTAGGCACCATCTCACTTGGCGCCTCCCTTGGCTTTTAGCCAAGTGAGATGGCGCATGCTCCTTAAAAAGGAGAGGAGGCGCCATCTCACTTGGCGCCTAGGGCAAAACTAGGGTTTTTTGCTGTTTTATAAATAATTCGTCCGTTTCTTTGAAATTTCTCACACTTTCTCGCACTGTATTTTTATTTTGTACTCCATTATTTACGTAATGACGTCGCCTATGATTTTTAGCAGAGATGGTCACGTTATATTCTCCGCCACGAAACCTGTGATGAAAATGAAATTCTGGCATATTCACTCCATGGAGCGTCTGAAGCGGGAGTTGATGCGGTGGCTAGATGGAGACATCGCCGAGGGGGAAAAAATTCGAAGGATCCAGCGAAAACGAACAACAACCTCGCATGCGACAGGAAGACCTAATGTGTGGTTGGAGGAAGTCAAAACAGACAGTGATGTAATGCTGATGATGCATGGGTCAGATGAAATTGTGTTAACAGTTGTAATTTCCTAGATTGAATATCGTTAATCATTGTTGTACGCGAAAACCCTAATGTAATTTCCTATATTGAATTTCTTAAATTGTGTGAACAGTTTTATTAACGGAAAACCCATAATGTTTACAACACAAATATTGAAAAGATTTATTGTATTACAAAATTTATGTGGTCGAGCCAGACGCCCGATTCGGACAGTTTTTGCGATTGTGTCCGACCTGACGGCATAAACCACACTTTCTTTCCAACCTGTCAAGATCGTCCATTTCTGTTGTTATGCGCCTGCTTTTGGGACGACCCTTCTTGTTCCTTCGCATTTGGTCATTGTGCCAAACTATATCACCGTTGTATTCAGGCCAATAGTCCGGTTTTGCCACCAAAGGAAAGTTGTTGTTGTAAACAGTGAGCAACGTTTCAGATTTATAAACGTTTGAGAGCAGTTGAAGCGCGTCTTGATGGGTATGCGCACAAGCGGCAATGACATGAGAGCAAGGCATACGAAAAGCTTGAAACCTGCCACAATCGCACCATTGAGAAGGTAAAATGACCCTGTATTCTTGTCTTGCCAGGCCTTCATTGTGGTCAATTGTCTCTTTCACAATGAAGTTGTGGCTATGGCGGTCAAACCGTGTAACCATGTGAGTGTTGGCTTTAGCACTTTCAGCCTTAATGTATTTCATACAGCTTTCACTCCATAGTTGTCCTGATTGCAAGACCGCATACCACATTTCACCTCTTTTGGCAAATAACGCAGCCATCCTAAAATACGTGGATTTCACCAAGGCAGTGATGGGGAGGTTTCGTATGCCCTTGAATACCCCATTCATTGATTCAATAAGATTTGTTGTCATATGCCCCCATCTTTGGCCATTGTCGTATGACCTAGTCCACTTTTCGACCGGTATATTGTCTATCCACGTACCGGCTTCTGGGTTAGACAAACGGATCTCGTTGCGGTAATATTTGAATGTGGGCTGTGTCAGTGCGTATCCCGCATTCATCACCGCTTTCCTCAATGTTTTGTCTTTGACCTCCCTCGAGAAATTCTGGACGATATGCCTGACGCAATAGACATGCGTAGAAGGAGGGTCATGCCAACCATTTGCCGGATTATTATAGGCACTTTCAATGGAGGCATGTCTGTCCGAGATCAAACAGAGATCTGGTTGAGGAGCCACGTGTGTACGAAGATTTTTTAGGAAAAAGCTCCAAGCACCACCAGTCTCCCCCTCGACAAGGGCAAACGCAACGGGGAAAATGTTATTGTTGCCATCTTGTGCAACTGCCATCAAAAGCGTGCCTTTGTACTTCCCATACAACCAAGTCCCGTCTATTTGTAGAATTGGTTTGCATGATGCAAACCCTGTGATGCATGGTTGAAATGCCCAAAAGACGCGACTGAATATTCCGTTGCCATGTAGTAGACTACCATCCTGGGCGTACGCTGGCAATGTTTCCAGAACATAAACACTACCTGGAGAATATGTCTTGAGTGCATTTAGGTAGCGGGGAAGTTCTCGGTATGACTCCTCCCAGTTTCCGTACACCCTTTCAATCGCCTTAGTCTTTGCTAACCACGCCTTACGGTAAGACGGAGTGTAGTTAAAAACCGTGGTGATGTGGGAGATGATTGTTTTCACCTTCAAAGAAGGGTCGTTGCTGACCAGGGGTAGGATTTCTTGACAGATTAGATCATGGTTGAGTTTTCGGTGGTCTTGTGATTGAGTGGAACTTACACAAGTATGGGTAGTCATGGAACCTATGACCCAGCAGTCACCCCTTAGTCTGTATGAAGCGGTCAGCTTGAACATGCAGTCAGGGTGGACACACTTGATCTTGTACCTTTCCGGGTTTACACGATCCACCTTATAATCAACCGAGTTGAGCATGTGAAATTTTTTGATGGCCCTTATGCATTCCTCTCTATTACGAAACTTGTCCTTCTCTTTTAAATTTTCATCCGATTGCATATACGGTTGGAAAAACAAGTCCGTAGAAGGTTCATCTCCGCCCATGTTGAAGTTTGTCATGTGCGTAGGTGGTGTGTAGATTTTGTCGGTAGGAATACTTGGGATGCCATCATCGTCAGAATCGTCGTTCACCATTTCATCGAACTCTAACTCGTTATCTTCTTCTTCATCATCAACTGCATCCACCTCATCTTGCTCATTCTCCAAAGAATCAACCTCCTGTGTCACCGGAGGCTCTACCTCCTGTGTCACCGGAGGCTCTTGAAACAGAACGTACAACTCAATAGAGTCGTTTCCAGAATAGACATGGCTGGAAATCATGTTCTGGAAATCCTCGTCATCTTGAATTGCAACCTTATAAAAAATAACTTGGTTGTTTCCAAAAAAGACTGGACTCTGATAAAATATCTGGGAGACCGGGCCTCGTTCAAGTTTGGCCTCCAATCTTTTCTTAAAGTACGAGAAATTTGCTTTCCCGTTTAAGAGAAATCGGACATTGTCGGTGTTTCTAAACAAAAACCCAACTGTGGGACACATGTATGTCTCACCGTTGAAATGTGCTTTGACAACAAATTGTGGTGAAGAGGCCATTGTGTAGAATTGTTTTAGGTATGAAGGTGGGAATGTTTTGGGTTTATTGATTATATGAAGGTATGAATGCTGGAATGTTTGAAGGTTAGATGACTGATTCAAAGGTTGGAAAATTTTACAGTTTATGTGAATGAATGTTATGTTCAACGTAAGGCAAAAAATTTCAATTAAGTAAGTGATGCAACCCCCAAGGCTGCCAATAATATTACATGCATGGGCTTATGCAGCCACCTAGCCTGCCACCCATCAACTCCAATGGCCTTGCATGCAACAGAGAAAGGAATCCCAAAGGCTGTCACGTAGCCTGAGCCAATGCTGTAAAACGTGACACCTCTTATTCGCCAAATGGGGTGGCGACACCATTCATTTTTGTACTATTTCGCCAAGTGAGATGGCGCCTCCCTTACTGTCCAATCGTGATACATGCATGGGCTTATGCTGCCACCTAGCCTGGCCCTATTCTACACACATAAATGTTTTGTGTAAGCCTGCCACCCATCAACTCCAATGGCCTTGCATGCAACAGAGAAAGGAATCCCAAAGGCTATCACGTAGCTTGAGCCAATGCTGTAAAACGTGACACCTCTTATTCGCCAAATGGGGTGGCGACACCATTCATTTTTGTACTATTTCGCCAAGTGAGATGGCGCCTCCCTTACTGTCCAATCATGATACATGCATGGGCTTATGCTGCCACCTAGCCTGGCCCTATTCTACACACATAAATGTTTTGTGTAAGCCTGCCACCCATCAACTCCAATGGCCTTGCATGCAACAGAGAAAGGAATCCCAAAGGCTATCACGTAGCCTGAGCCAATGCTGTAAAACGTGACACCTCTTATTCGCCAAATGGGGTGGCGACACCATTCATTTTTGTACTATTTCGCCAAGTGAGATGGCGCCTCCCTTACTGTCCAATCGTGATACATGCATGGGCTTATGCTGCCACCTAGCCTGGCCCTATTCTACACACATAAATGTTTTGTGTAAGCCTGCCACCCATCAACTCCAATGGCCTTGCATGCAACAGAGAAAGGAATCCCAAAGGCTGTCACGTAGCCTGAGCCAATGCTGTAAAACGTGACACCTCTTATTCGCCAAATGGGGTGGCGACACCATTCATTTTTGTACTATTTCGCCAAGTGAGATGGCGCCTCCCTTACTGTCCAATCGTGATACATGCATGGGCTTATGCTGCCACCTAGCCTGCAAGAGTGACACCTTACATTTTTTGTAAATGCATGCATGCATATGTGTAACACCCTAAGCATGCAAATGTGACACATCGCAGGCATGCAACCACTACATCACACTTATTTGACTATAAATACATACCTTATGAAACATCTCTCACACCCACACAACTCTCACTCTCTGCTACGAAATATTTCTTAAGTCTATCAAACTCTCTATTTCTTCCTAAGTCTTTCATTCTCTCAAGCATTCTGAACAATGGCCCTTCTAACAATGGGAGATACTCACAGAGGCACAAGGGAAAACATTGCTGCATTTGTAAGTCTCTTCTTTGGTTATACATTTTTCATACTTCAAATAACGTGTTGTTCATCTTAATTAATCTTACTCTTGTTTAATTATGATCTCAGGATACACAAAGATTCAGAATCCGTTTGCACAAATACCTTGCTCCCGACCCATTTATCGTCCCTTATCTGGAATATGCAGGTTTTAGACACGTGATAAAGATCTCCAACTGCACCATTGACTCCAAATTCATTCTTGCAATGTTGGAGAGGTGGAGACCGGAGACCCATACATTTCACCTACCAATAGGTGAATGTACCATCACTCTCGAAGATGTGTACATGCTACTGGGCCTCCCTATTGACGGTAAGGCGGTGAACAGGTCGGTTCAACAACCGAACTCACAGTGTGAAGAACTGTTGGGTAGGGACATGGTAGAAGGTGGTGGAGCAAGAGGGCAGGGAATACTACTCACTGACCTGAAACGGCATTATGCAAGTATGGAATTAAATGAAAATTCCTCAGAGAATGACCGAGTAGTAAAAGCCCGAACGTATATTATGATACTTTTTGGTACATTTTTATTTCCCGAAAGTACGGGAAATAGTGTAAATTTCATGTACTTACATTTACTAACAAATTTTGATAAAACTAGAAAATTTAGTTGGGGTTCTGCAGTATTAGCCCACCTGTACAGTTCCTTGTGCAAAAACGCAGTCAAGGAAAAATGTACATTTTATGGGTGCGCATTTTTACTACAAGCCTGGGGTTAGTGGAGGATGGAGTCCTTAAACCCCATCAACAACAACACTTTTGGTTTCCCTTACGCAACAAAGTAAGTCATTAAGTTATAGCATTTATAACTATTCTTTTCTTTCCAAAATATATGCTAAAAATAACATGTTTCTCATTTCCTTTAGGTACTGCGTGAGGGGTATGGATTGCGGCAAGAATCCCAGATTCAATGTCGCACTCTACCGGAATCTGTTGGATCACTTAGGCCCAGATGACGTACGTCGTAGCTTTTAACTTTTGTTCCTTTTAATTATTTATACATTACTTTTGCGCTTACATGATTTAAATTTTATCGCAGTTCGTCTGGAGACCATATTTGGGTTTGGACCATTCTCCAAATCCAGAGGATGCAGCAACTTGGACTGCAAAGACTGCACTCATTCGGTTCAACATTGTGGAGATGCACCACAGCGACCGTGTGAAGATGCAGTTCGGAATGATCCAGGAGATACCAAGTGATCCAACAGATTTATCCCCCTGGCATCTAAAAAGGGTCGACGCCCAGTGGAATCTTACCAACTGGAAAGACTTTGCTCCAGAATGGTGTAAAATGTGGCAAAGGCGTCACCGCTACATCTTGCAATCCCCGGTTTTCCTTACTCAAGGTAACATGCGACACACCGATCAATATATGTCGTGGTACAGGTCGGTTAGTAACCCAGATATGCATGTGTCTCATCCGAGGTACTTGGTTGACCCACGCACACAATGGGCACAACCCTCGATTCCCCACCAACAAACCCAAAATCCATCAACCTCAAACCAACCCCCAAGAAGAAACAGACCAACAAACACACAACCACATTCCCCACCATAACACAACTACAACCAAATTCCGTACTACCAACCACAATCACCGCCAAACTACCAATACCCGGAAATGCCTCAAACCCAACCACAATACCAACCCCAATACCAGCAAACCCACATACCCCATACACAATTTCAATCTTCCACATATCCCAATATGGCGCCCTCAACATCCAGCCTTAGCCCTGATATGGGAATGTCAGAAGATTATGACCAACCCGACCAAACCTACCATCAACCACCATATCACCAAACAACCCAACATCCACAATACCAAACACCCCAAGATCCATTTCCTTTCTACCCCCCATACTCAGACGACCAATGCTACCGACCAACCATGGAACCCCACCCACCGCCAACACGACCAAACTTCGAGGGTATGGGTAACCGACTGTACCAGAGCGGATCTTCGAGATATGGAGATCTTACCGATTTTATGGATTCGGATCGCATTGACTTCGCTGGGCCATCGACCTTGCCGCAGCAGGAAACGAGACGGCACCCAGCAAGAGAAAGGCGGGGACGGGGATGCGGAACTAGGGGTCATTACCGGGTTCCTGGGGATCACTGATGTATCTTTTTTTTTCCCAGTATTTTTTTGTATCTATTTTTTTACTGTTCTTTAAATGTAAAACAGTTGAATGTAATTATTTTTTTTTAAATAAAAAATCCATTTTGTTTATCTCTGTCTAATACGCAACGCGCAGGAAAGAAAAAAAAAATTTTTTTTGACCTAATTTTGTACATAGGCGCCATCTCACTTGGCTTAGGGCTTGCCCTTTGCCCTTAGGCGCCAAGTGAGATGGCGCCTCCCTTAAAAAAATAGGAGGATGCGCCAAATGAGATGGCTCCTCCTTTGTGGAGCCATCTCAAACATGGTTATTTGCGTAATTTTTTCCGAAACCCGGTTATTTGCGAAATATTTTTTTAATACATGGTTATTAATAAAAAAAATTCGTATATAGAAAGTGATAAATTGCGGGAATTTAAAGTCTAAGCTATTACAAATAAGTATCCGGGGATGGGGGTACAAATGTTTACAAATGGGGATGAGTCTTATCAGGATAGTAGTGTCCAAATATTATTTACAACCAAATCGAATCGTCGCATTCTCGATGTAAAAATGTAAGAATAAAAAGGAATCAAAAGCAAAGTATGATGCACATGATTATTTACAAGTGATCAAAATGTTAACCTAATGCATTTATTAAGTATTATTATTATTTTTGTGTTTTTGTTAATTATTACTTAGGAATTTATATAAAAAGATTTATTAAACAAAAAAAGTTTTAAGACAAAAAATCTATTAACCTAATAAATCTAATATTTACATATTTTAAGTGTAATAAAAAGTATTGTTAATAAAAATTTAATATGAAAAATTAATATATTATTTATTTAACAAGAAAAATCAGGAATTAAGTTATATAAAAAAAGAAAATAAAGTGATAATATAAAAAGATTGATTTGTAAACTTAAGAAGTAAACAAAAGAAATTAGATGGGCTTTTGTGGGATATATGCCTGGACCAAACGAAAAACAAACAAGATTAGGAAAAGAGGGGGTATGTGCCAGAATGTTTGGGCTTAACATTTGTTCAAGGGGCAGGCCCAGATGTATTTTGACAAAGAATTTGTTAGGGTTTGTATTCGTTTGGTCATAAAAGGGGTTTGCACTTGAACGGCGCCGCTCTCCTCTCCTTTCTTCATTGTCCTCTTCCTCTCTCTCAACAGAGCTTCTGATGTCTCCCTCCACTCGCCTCAGCCATCGGAGTAACGCCTCCATCCATCTTCCGCCATTCCTTCACAGTGGCCTAGGGCTCTTGCTTCGTGACGGTATGATCTGTTAGCTACGTTTTAAATTTCTTGTGATATTGCTCTTTCCATCTTGGTGGTGTTATGTACGAGTTTTAATCTTTATTTTTTTATGCTTATATGCGATAGGGATTTTGAGAAATATACCTGAGTGCTTCGCTCTGAGATTTGAAGGAGGAGGAAGGTGGATTGGCTGGTGATGCTTCCAGGAGGCCAAGGCGGAGGGAACGTGCGATGTTGCTTGCTGGCTTGTCTGGTATTCCGTATCTTTTGCTTTGAATGTTTTATGATGATGCTATAGTCTGAAAACTCTTGTAATAGTCGCTTTTGAGTTCTCTCTTTTGCTTACCTGAATGCTTGCCTCTGAGTACTTTAATGCTTGTTCTTTGATTCTGAGATGCTTGCTTTTGATGAAGATGTTATTTCTGAAAATGCTTGTCGTTTCTGACTTTTCTCTCTCTTGGACTTTGATTCTGATGTTGAACAATCTTGATGTTTGTTTGCTTACTTCTGACTTTCTTCCTCTCTCTTGGGCTTGGCTGACTTCCAATGATGATGATATCTGAGAATGTGGTTATTGTTGTTCTTTGAGTTTTCCTATTTTTTTGGATTTTTGATGATTCAATGATGAGTTTCTGAGATGCTTTTGCTTTAGTTGTTGTTTTGATATTTGGGCTTGCTTTGAGTTTGGTTATTTGATCTTGAAGGCAGGTTGAATGTTTGTATAGTTTTTGACAGGCTTGAATGCTGAGTTTTTTCAGGTTTATTGTGCTTGGCTTGCTTGTGTTTGACAGGCTTGAGGAGGTTAGGAGGTTTTAGCAGGTTTGAAAGTCTGCTAGCTTGAAGGGTTTGCTGGTAACAGGCTTGCTTGAAGCAGGCTTGAAAGTTTACTTGCTCGTTTTGTTTGAGCCTTGATACAGGTTTGAAGTTTACTTGGGCAAGCTTAAAGGTTTGCTTCTGGTTTGAGGCAGGCTGAAGCAGTTTGTAAGCTTAGAGGTTTTGGTAAGGTTCTGTAAGTTTGTTAACTAGTACAGGCTTGATGCTTGAAGCAGTTTGTAAGCTTGAAGGCAGTTTTGAGGCTACAGACTGTGTTATGTGTTTACAACTTTGTGTTATATTTTCCTATGTGTTCTGCCTCCTCTAACAGTGTTGGGATAATGTTATATTTATCTATGTCTTCTAGCCTGCCCAAAAACTGTAAGCCTGCTTTTTTCTCTTTCTCTCTCTCTCTCTCTCTCTCTCTCTCTCTCTCTCTCTCTCTCTCTCTCCAGAAAAGCATATTTTATTGCTTTAACTGTACTTTTTTCTGAAAAGGTTGTGGCTAGAAAATGATGAAATTGGTTTTACAAGCTTGCTTGCAATTTAGCTTTCCTCTGCATTCTGTACTTTCTTCTTTTCTTTGATGACAGTTTGATAGCTTTTGATATCTTTTGATATCTTCTTGACAGTTTGGTAGCTTCTTTGGACAGTTTTGAACTTGTGATTTAGTTTGCTTAGTTTGAAACTTATTCAACTTAGTTTGTCACTTGTGACTTGGTTTGGCATTTTCAGTTTGACAATGCAATTTGTTTGGACTTATGCAGCTTTGTGCATTTTGCTTAATTGATTCATATGCTTGTAAACATTTAATTTTACTTTTCCTCTTTGTGAACCAAGAAGAGAAATCTTCTTGCGATTTGCAAAGAGGACGAGCAAAATATGATGAAAACCCAAAATAAACTGATTCCGGCCAACAACCTTTAATGAACTTTTATTTATCTGTCTGAGAATGCCCTTTTTTTTTTAATTCATCTGTACTGATTTCTTTTTCTGTCTTTGCAGGTAAATACCAGTCGGGCAAAGGAAGCAGCGGTAGAAGATGAAGACTTCAAGAGACTTAGGATAGTTTTATTTTATTTCTAATCATTTGTAATAAACATTATTATAAATAATGTAAATAAATTTACTGTATTCAAATAACACTTGTACCAATAATTAAAAATAAATAAAAGTCCTTTTGTCAGATAATTCTTTATTTCACTGTCTATTTAATTATTTAAGTTTCTTGAATTAAAATAACTGGAAGTACATCCCAATTATTCTAACTTAGATAAAATAAATAATTAATAAACGTTGTAGTCTCGCAACCCCGCATTAACCAACAATACATCCGGTATTCCAAATAACCAAAAGCATTGCACAATTAAACAAACAAACGTCCATACGCCTTTTACCTCACTGATCAAACTAAAGCTTCAACTTTCAATCAGAAGCCTCAGCTGCTATCCCATATGTTTAGGCTTTGAGAAATAAACGGCCATCTTGAACAAGCATCAAAGCAGTGTGACAGTCAAATGAAATGTTGTGGATTCCAATTCTTTTGAGAATGCGCGTGCAAACCCTAATTGTGGATTTATTATCAAAGAAGCGTCTGCTTGGTCAAACCCTGAGCCAAACTCAACCAAATCAATAGAAACCCTAATAATCTGCTTGGACTAATTCAAAATCAATGGAAACCCTAATTTGGATAGACTGATAAGAAAAAGTCTGTTTGACCGATTCTTGAGCCAATTTGAAAAATCAGGGAAAACCCGAAGCTGTGATTTCTTGTGAAAAAAAAGGGGAGGGCAAATTTTGGGGTACAACAGTTGCCCCTGTTCAATCTTCTTGAACCTGAAGAGTTAGATTGGCAGGTTTGCCTTTCGCGACTCGAGGGTAAAAGAGGATTGGACACTAGAGTGCCCAAAAAATTTGCACTCGTCAAAGCGTAGTTTGAGGAAATGGGCTTAAAGATGCCATTTAGAGATGGGCTTAAAGATGCCATCTGGAAAGTGACAGAATCTTGTCGGAGATGGGCTTAGAGATGCCATCTGGAATGTATGTTGTAGGTGAAAGAAATGAGTATCAGAAAGGTGTCCATGTTTTGGAACATCTCTGAGCTGGGGGTCTGAATAAGCAATAGATTGACATCTTTATCTGGAAGCATCCGTAAACTGTTTTCAAAATTTGAATCTGAACAAGTGATAGATTAACATCCGTATCTGGAGAATCCGTGAACTGTTTTCAGAAGTCTTGAAGTTGAATAAGCAATAGATCAACATCCATGTTGGGAAGCATCCATAAACTGTTTTCAAATGTTGAGTCTGAACAAGCGATAGATTAACATCCGTGTTTGGAGAATTCGTAAACTGTTTTTAGAAGTCTTGAAGTTGAATAAGCAATAGATCAGCATCCATGTTGGGAAGCGTCAGTAAACTGTTTTTAAAATGTTGTTAATCTTATCTTGAAAAGGGTAAAATATTAGCTGAAACACAAAGTTATGTTGCATGAAATGTATGATGCAATATATATGTTATATCAATGTTTATGATATATGAATGTAGTGAATGCGCATGTAAGCTGATGAGCTGTCTTGTTGAGGATAGATGAATCCTGGATAGCCAGAGATAATAGAATCTTGACTGCTTCCGGGGAAAGTGGATCTTTGACTGCTGCAGGGGATTGCAAGAATCTTTTGATTGCTGCAGGTATTGATCTGGAACTTGAAAAGGTTGGTCGGTGAGATAGTTGTCCTGGCTGGTTTCAGGTATTAATCTCTGACCTGAGAAAGAAAGATAGTTTTCCTGGCTTGTTACAGGTGTTAATCTTCAATCTCTTCACGTAGATAGTTTTCCTGGCTTGCTACAGGTATTGTGATGTCAGGAATGGGCTTACAGATGCCATCCAGAAATGATTTTGAATTGTTTGAGCAGGTCGAGTAGATAGTTGTCCTGGCTGGTTTCAGGTGTTAATCTCTGACCTGAGAAAGAAAGATAGTTTTTCTGGCTTGTTACAGGTATTGATCTTCAATCCCTCGTCCACAGATGGTTTTCCTGGCTTGCTACAAGTATTGATCTGGAACTTGAAAAGGTTGGTCGATGAGATAGTTGTCCTGGCTGGTTTCAGGTATTAATCTCTGACCTGAGAAAGAAAGATAGTTTTCCTGGCTTATTACAGGTGTTAATCTTCAATCTCTTCAAGTAGATAGTTTTCCTGGCTTGCTACAGGTATTGGTCTACAATCAGTCGTCCACAGATATTTTCCTGGCTTGCTACAGGTATTAAACTGGGATCTGAAAAGGTTGGTCAAGGAGATATTGTCCTGGCTGGTTTCAGGTATTGATCTCTGACCTGAGAAAGAAAGGTCTTCCTGGATTGTTTCAGGTATTCATCTTCAATCTCTTCATGTAGATACTTTTCCTGGCTTGTTTCAGGTATCAGTCTATAATCAGTCATCCACAGATATTTTCCTGGCTTGCTACAGGTATTAAACTGGGATCTGAAAAGGTTGGTCAAGGAGATACTGTCCTGGCTGGTTTCAGGTATTGATCTCTGACCAGAGAAAGAAAGGTCTTCCTGGCTTGTTACAAGTATTAATCTTAAATCTCTTCATGTAGATACTTTTCCTGGCTTGTTTCAGGTATCAGTCTACAATCAGTCGTCCACAGATATTTTCCTGGCTTGCTACAGGTATTAAATTGGGATCTGAAAAGGTTGGTCAAGGAGATACTGTCCTGGCTGGTTTCAGGTATTGATCTCTGACCTGAGAAAGAAAGGTATTCCTCGCTTATTACAGGTATTAATATTCAATCTCTTCATGTAGATACTTTTCCTGGCTTGTTTCCGGTATCAGTCTACAATCAGTCGTCCACAGATATTTTCCTGGCTTGCTACAGGTATTAAACTGGGATCTGAAAAGGTTGGTCAAGGAGATATTGTCCTGGATGGTTTCAGGTATTGATCTCTTACCTGAGAAAGAAAGGTCTTACTGGCTTGTTACAGGTATTAATCTTCAATCTCTTCATGTAGATAACTTTCCTGGCTTGTTACAGGTATTAATCTACAATCAGTCGTGCACAGATATTTTCCTGGCTTGCTACAGGTATTAAACTGGGATCTGAAAAGGTTGGTCAAGGAGATACTGTCCTGGCTGGTTTCAGGTATTGATCTCTGACCTGAGAAAGAAAGGTCTTCCTGGCTTGTTATAGGTATTAATCTTCAATCTCTTCATGTAGATACTTTTCCTGGCTTGTTTCAGGTATCAGTCTACAATCAGTCGTCCACAGATATTTTCCTGGCTTGCTACAGGTATTAAACTGGGATCTGAAAAGGTTGGTCAAGGAGATATTGTCCTGGCTGGTTTCAGGTATTGATCTCTGACTTGAGAAAGAAAGGTCTTCCTGGCTTGTTTCAGGTATTCATCTTCAATCTCTTCATGTAGATACTTTTCCTGGCTTGTTTCAGGTATCAGTCTATAATCAGTCGTCCACAGATATTTTCCTGGCTTGCTACAGGTATTAAACTGGGATCTGAAAAGGTTGGTCAAGGAGATACTGTCCTGGCTGGTTTCAGGTATTGATCTCTGACCAGAGAAAGAAAGGTCTTCCTGGCTTGTTACAGGTATTAATCTTCAATCTCTTCATGTAGATACTTTTCCTGGCTTGTTTCAGGTATCAGTCTACAATCAGTCGTCCACAGATATTTTCCTGGCTTGCTACAGGTATTAAACTGGGATCTGAAAAGGTTGGTCAAGGAGATACTGTCCTGGCTGGTTTCAGGTATTGATCTCTGACCTGAGAAAGAAAGGTATTCCTCGCTTATTACAGGTATTAATCTTCAATCTCTTCATGTAGATACTTTTCCTGGCTTGTTTCAGGTATCAGTCTACAATCAGTCGTCCACAGATATTTTCCTGGCTTGCTACAGGTATTAATCTGGGATCTGAAAAGGTTGGTCAAGGAGATATTGTCCTGGATGGTTTCAGGTATTGATCTCTTACCTGAGAAAGAAAGGTCTTCCTGGCTTGTTACAGGTATTAATCTTCAATCTCTTCATGTAGATAACTTTCCTGGCTTGTTACAGGTATTAATCTACAATCAGTCGTGCACAGATATTATCCTAGCTTGCTACAGGTATTAAACTGGGATCTGAAAAGGTTGGTCAAGGAGATACTGTCCTGGCTGGTTTCAGGTATTGATCTCTGACCTGAGAAAGAAAGGTCTTCCTGGCTTGTTATAGGTATTAATCTTCAATCTCTTCATCTAGATACTTTTCCTGGCTTGTTTCAGGTATCAGTCTACAATCAGTCGTCCACAGATATTTTCCTGGCTTGATACAGGTATTAAACTGGGATCTGAAAAGGTTGGTCAAGGAGATATTGTCCTGGATGGTTTCAGGTATTGATCTCTTACCTGAGAAAGAAAGGTCTTCCTGGCTTGTTACAGGTATTAATCTTCAATATCTTCATGTAGATAACTTTCCTGGCTTGTTACAGGTATTAATCTACAATCAGTCGTCCACAGATATTTTCTTGGCTTGCTACAGGTATTAAACTGGGATCTGAAAAGGTTGGTCAAGGAGATACTGTCCTGGCTGGTTTCAGGTATTGATCTTTGACCTGAGAAAGAAAGGTCTTCCTGGCTTGTTAAAGGTATTAATCTTCAATCTCTTCATGTAGATACTTTTCCTGGCTTGTTTCAGGTATCAGTCTACAATCAGTCGTCCACATATATTTTCCTGGCTTGCTACAGGTATTAAACTGGGATCTGAAAAGGTTGGTCAAGGAGATATTGTCCTGGATGGTTTCAGGTATTGATCTCTTACCTAAGAAAGAAAGGTCTTCCTGGCTTGTTACAGGTATTAATATTCAATATCTTCATGTAGATAACTTTCCTAGCTTGTTACAGGTATTAATCTACAATCAGTCGTCCACAGATATTTTCCTGGCTTGCTACAGGTATTAAACTGGGATCTGAAAAGGTTGGTCAAGGAGATACTGTCCTGGCTGGTTTCAGGTATTGATCTTTGACCTTAGAAAGAAAGGTCTTCCTGGCTTGTTACAGGTATTAATCTTCAATCTCTTCATGTGGATACTTTTCCTGGCTTGTTTCAGGTATCAGTCTACAATCAGTCGTCCACAGATATTTTCTTGGCTTGCTACAGGTATTAAACTGGGAACTGAAAAGGTTGGTGAAGAAGATACTGTCCTAGCTAGTTTCAGGTATTGATCTCTGACCTGAGAGAGAAAGGTCTTCCTGGCTTGTTACATGTATTAATCTTCAATCTCTTCATGTAGATACTTTTCCTCGCTTGTTTCAAATATCAGTCTACAATCAGTCGTCCACAGATATTTTCTTGGCTTGCAACAAGTATTAATCTGGAACTTGAAAAGGTTGGTCAAGGAGATACAGTCCTGGCTGGTTTCAGGTATTGATCTCTGACCTGAGAAAGAAAGGCTTCCTGGCTTGTTTCAGGTATTACTCTTCAATCTCTTCATGTAGATACTTTTCCTGGCTTGTTTCAGGTATTAATCCATAATCAGTCGTCCAAAGATATTTTCCTGGCCTGCTACAGGTATTAAACTGGGATCTGAAAAGGTTGGTCAAGGAGATACTGTCTTGGCTGGTTTCAGGTATTGATCTCTGACCTGAGAAAGAAAGGTCTTTCTGGCTTGTTACAGGTATTAATCTTCAATCTCTTTATGTAGATACTTTTCCTGGCTTGTTTCAGGTATCAGTCTATAATCAGTCGTCCACAGATATTTTCCTGGCTTGCTACAGGTATTAAACTGGAACTTGAAAAGGTTGGTCAAGGAGATATTGTCCTGGCTGGTTTCAGGTATTGATCTCTGACCTGAGAAAGAAAGGCTTCCTGGCTTGTTTCAGGTATTACTCTTCAATCTCTTCATGTAGATAATTTCCTGGCTGGATTCAGGTATTAATCCATAATCAATCGTCCACAGATATTTTCCTGGCTTGCTACAGGTATTAAACTGGGATCTGAAAAGGTTGGTCAAGGAGATACTGTCCTGGCTGGTTTCAGGTATTGATCTTTGACCTGAGAAAGAAAGGTCTTCCTGGCTTATTACAGGTATTAATCTTCAGTCTCTTTATGTAGATACTTTTCCTGGCTTGTTTCAGGTATCAGTCTACAATCAGTCGTCCACATATATTTTCCTGGCTTGCTACAGGTATTAAAATGGGATCTGAAAAGGTTGGTCAAGGAGATATTGTCCTGGATGGTTTCAGGTATTGATCTCTTACTTGAGAAAGAAAGGTCTTCCTGGCTTGTTACAGGTATTAATATTCAATATCTTCATGTAGATAACTTTCCTGGCTTGTTACAGGTATTAATCTATAATCAGTCGTCCACAGATATTTTCCTGGCTTGCTATAGGTATTAAACTGGGATCTGAAAAGGTTGGTCAAGGAGATACTGTCCTGGCTGGTTTTAGGTATTGATCTTTGACCTGAGAAAGAAAGGTCTTCCTTGCTTGTTACAGGTATTAATCTTCAATCTCTTCATGTAGATACTTTTCCTGGCTTGTTTTAGGTATCAGTCTACAATCAGTCGTCCACAGATATTTTCTTGGCTTGCTACAGGTATTAAACTGGGAACTGAAAAGGTTGGTCAAGGAGATACTGTCCTGGCTAGTTTCAGGTATTGATCTCTGACCTGAGAAAGAAAGGTCTTCCTGGCTTGTTACATGTATTAATCTTCAATCTCTTCATGTAGATACTTTTCCTGGCTTGTTTCAAATATCAGTCTACAATCAGTCGTCCACAGATATTTTCTTGGCTTGCAACAAGTATTAAACTGGAACTTGAAAATGTTGGTTAAGGAGATACTGTCCTGGCTGGTTTCAGGTATTGATCTCTGACCTAAGAAAGAAAGGCTTCCTGGCTTGTTTCATGTATTACTCTTCAATCTCTTCATGTAGATACTTTTCCTGGCTTGTTTCAGGTATAAATCCACAATCAGTCGTCCAAAGATATTTTCCTGGCTTGCTACAGGTATTAAACTGGGATCTGAAAAGGTTGGTCAAGGAGATACTGTCTTGGCTGGTTTCAGGTATTGATCTCTGACCTGAGAAAGAAAGGTCTTTCTGGCTTGTTACAGGTATTAATCTTCAATCTCTTCATGTAGATACTTTTCCTGGCTTGTTTCAGGTATCAGTCTATAATCAGTCGTCCACAAATATTTTCCTAGCTTACTACAAGTATTAAACTGGAACTTGAAAAGGTTGGTCAAGGAGATACTGTCCTGGCTGGTTTCAGGTATTGATCTCTGACCTGAGAAAGAAAGGCTTCCTGGCTTGTTTCAGGTATTACTCTTCAATCTCTTCATGTAGATAATTTCCTGGCTGGATTCAGGTATTAATCCATAATCACTCGTCCACGGATATTTTCCTGGCTTGCTACAGGTATTAAACTGGGATCTGAAAAGGTTGGTCAAGGAGATACTGTCCTGGCTGGTTTCAAGTATTGATCTCTGACCTGAGAAAGAAAGGTCTTCCTGGCTTGTTACAGGTATTAATCTTCAATCTCTTCATGTAGATACTTTTCCTGGCTTGTTTCAGGTATCAGTCTACAATCAGTCGTCCACAGATATTTTCCTGGCTTGCTACAGGTATTGAACTGGGATCTGAAAAGGTTGGTCAAGGAGATACTGTCCTTGCTGGTTTTAGGTATTGATCTCTGACCTGAGAAAGAAAGGTCTTCCTGGCTTGTTACAGGTATTAATCTTCAATCTCTTCATGTAGATACTTTTCCTGGCTTGTTTCAGGTATCAGTCTACAATCACTTGTCCACAGATATTTTCCTGGCTTGCTACAGGTATTAAACTGGGATCTGAAAAGGTTGGTCAAGGAGATACTTTCCTGGCTGGTTTCAGGTATTGATCTCTGACCTGAGAAAGAAAGGTCTTCCTTGCTTATTACAGGTATTAATCTTCAATCTCTTCATGTAGATACTTTTCCTGGCTTGTTTCAGGTATCAGTCTACAATCAGTCGTCCATAGATATTTTCCTGGCTTGCTACAGGTATTAAACTGGGATCTGAAAAGGTTGGTCAAGGAGATACTGTCCTGGATGGTTTCAGGTATTGATCTCTTACCTGAGAAAGAAAGGTCTTCCTGGCTTGTTACAGGTATTAATCTTCAATCTCTTCATGTAGATAACTTTCCTGGCTTGTTACAGGTATTAATCTACAATCAGTCGTCCACAGATATTTTTCGGGCTTACTACAAGTATTAAACTGGGATCTGAAAAGGTTGGTCAAGGAGATACTGTCCTGGCTGGTTTCAGGTATTGATTTTTGACCTGAGAAAGAAAGGTCTTCCTGGTTTGTTACAGGTATTAATCTTCAATCTCTTCATGTAGATACTTTTCCTGGCTTGTTTCAGGTATCAGTCTACAATCAGTCGTCCACAAATATTTTCCTGGCTTGCTACAGGTATTAAACTGGGATCTGAAAAGGTTGGTCAAGGAGATACTGTCTTGGCTGGTTTTAGGTACTGATCTCTGACCTGAGAAAGAAAGGTCTTCCTGGCTTGTTACAGGTATTAATCTTCAATCTCTTCATCTAGATACTTTTCCTGGATTGTTTCAGGTATCAGTCTACAATCAGTCATCCACAGATATTTTCCTGGCATGCTACAGGTATTAAACTGGGATCTGAAAAGGTTGGTCAAGGAGATACTGTCCTGGCTAGTTTCAGGTATTGATCTCTGACCTGAGAAAGAAAGGTCTTCCTGGCTTGTTACAGGTATTAATCTTCAATCTCTTCATGTAGATACTTTTCCTGGCTGGTTTCAAATATCAGTCTACAATCAGTCGTCCACAGATATTTTCCTGGCTTGCTACAAGTATTAAACTGGAACTTGAAAAGGTTGGTCAAGGAGATACTATCCTGGCTGGTATCAGGTATTGATCTCTGACCTGAGAAAGAAAGGCTTCCTGGCTTGTTTTAGGTATTACTCTTCAATCTCTTCATGTAGATAATTTCCTGGCTGGTTTTAGGTATTAATCCATAATCAGTCGTCCACAGATATTTTCCTGGCTTGCTACAGGTATTAAACTGGGATCTGAAAAGGTTGGTCAAGGAGATACTGTCCTGGCTGGTTTCAGGTATTGATCTCTGACCTGAGAAAGAAAGGTCTTCCTGGCTTGTTACAGGTATTAATCTTCAATCTCTTCATGTAGATACTTTTCCTGGCTTGTTTCAGGTATCAGTCTACAATCAGTCGTCCACAGATATTTTCCTGGCTTGCTACAGGTATTAAACTGGGATCTGAAAAGGTTGGTCAAGGAGATACTGTCCTGGATGGTTTCAGGTATTGATCTCTTACCTGAGAAAGAAAGGTCTTCCTGGCTTGTTACAGGTATTAATCTTCAATCTCTTCATGTAGATACTTTTCCTGGCTTGTTTCAGGTATAAGTCTACAATCAGTCGTCCACAGATATTTTCCTGGCATGCTACAGGTATTAAACTGGGATCTAAAAAGGTTGGTCAAGGAGATACTGTCTTGGCTGGTTTCAGGTATTGATCTCTGACCTGAGAAAGAAAGGTCTTCCTGGCTTGTTACAGGTATTAATATTCAATCTCTTCATGTAGATACTTTTCCTGGCTTGTTTCAGGTATCAGTCTATAATCAGTCGTCCACAAATATTTTCCTGGCTTGCTACAGGTATTAAACTGGGATCTGAAAAGGTTGGTCAAGGAGATACTGTCCTGGCTAGTTTCAGGTATTGATCTCTGACCTGAGAAAGAAAGGTCTTCCTGGCTTGTTACAGGTATTAATCTTCAATCTCTTCATGTAGATACTTTTCCTGGCTTGTTTCAAATATCAGTCTACAATCAGTCGTCCACAGATATTTTCCTGGCTTGCTACAAGTATTAAACTGGAACTTGAAAAGGTTGGTCAAGGAGATACTATCCTGGCTGGTATCAGGTATTGATCTCTGACCTGAGAAAGAAAGGCTTCCTGGCTTGTTTTAGGTATTACTCTTCAATCTCTTCATGTAGATAATTTCCTGGCTGGTTTTAGGTATTAATCCATAATCAGTCGTCCACAGATATTTTCCTGGCTTGCTACAGGTATTAAACTGGGATCTGAAAAGGTTGGTCAAGGAGATACTGTCCTGGCTGGTTTCAGGTATTGATCTCTGACTTGAGAAAGAAAGGTCTTCCTGGCTTGTTACAGGTATTAATCTTCAATCTCTTCATGTAGATACTTTTCCTGGCTTGTTTTAGGTATTAATCCACAATCAGTCGTCCACAGATATTTTCCTGGCTTGCTACAGGTATTAAATTGGGATCAGAAAAGGTTGGCCAAGGAGATACTGTCTTGGCTGGTTTCAGGTATTGATCTCTGACCTGAGAAAGAAAGGCTTCCTGGCTTGTTTCAGGTATTACTCTTTAATCTCTTCACGTAGATACTTTTCCTGGCTTGTTTCAGATATTAATCCACAATCAGTCGTCCACAGATATTTTCCTGGCTTGCTACAGGTATTTAACTGGAACTTGAAAAGGTTGGTCAAGGAGATACTGTCCTGGCTGGTTTCAAGTATTGATCTCTGACCTGAGAAAGAAAGGCTTCCTGCCTTGTTTCAGGTATTACTCTTCAATCTCTTCATGTAGATTCTTTTCCTGGCTTGTTTCAGGTATTAATCCACAATCAGTCGTGCAAAGATATTTTCCTGGCTTGCTACAGGTATTAAACTGGGATCTGAAAAGGTTGGTCAAGGAGATACTGTCTTGGCTGGTTTCAGGTATTAATCTCTGACCTGAGAAAGAAAGGTCTTCCTGGCTTGTTACAGGTATTAAACTTCAATCTCTTCATATAGATACTTTTCCTGGCTTGTTTCAGGTATCAGTCTACAATCAGTCGTCCACAGATATTTTCCTGGCTTGCTACAGGTATTAAACTGGGATCTGAAAAGGTTGGTCAAGGAGATACTGTCCTGGCTTGTTTCAGGTATTGATCTCTGACCTGAGAAAGAAAGGTCTTCCTGGCTTGTTACAGGTATTAATCTTCAATCTCTTCATGTAAATACTTTTCCTGGCTTGTTTCAGGTATCAGTCTACAATCAGTCGTCCACAGATATTTTCCTGGCTTGCTACAGGTATTAAACTGGGATCTGAAAAGGTTGGTCAAGGAGATACTGTCCTGGATGGTTTCAGGTATTGATCTCTGACCTGAGAAAGAAAGGTCTTCCTGGCTTGTTACAGGTATTAATCTTCAATCTCTTCATGTAGATACTTTTCCTGGCTTGTTTCAAATATCAGTCTACAATCAGTCGTCCACAGATAATTTCCTGGCTTGCTACAAGTATTAAACTGGAACTTGAAAAGGTTGGTCAAGGAGATACTGTCCTGGCTGGTATCAGGTATTGATCTCTGACTTGAGAAAGAAAGGTCTTCCTGGCTTGTTACAGGAATTAATCTTGAATCTCTTCATGTAGATACTTTTCCTGGCTTGTTTCAGGTATCAATCTACAATCAGTCGTCCACAGATATTTTCCTGGTTTACCACAGGTATTAAACTGGGATCTGAAAAGGTTGGTCAAGGAGATACTGTCCTGGATGGTTTCAGGTATTGATCTCTGACCTGAGAAAGAAAGGCCTTCCTGGCTTGTTATAGGTATTAATCTTCAATCTCTTCATGTAGATACTTTTCCTGTCTTGTTTCAGGTATCAGTCTACAATCAGTCGTCCACAGATATTTTCCTGGCTTGCTACAGGTATTAAACTGGGATCTGAAAAGGTTGGTCAAAGAGATATTGTCCTGGCTGGTTTCGGGTATTGATCTCTAACCTGAGAAAAAAAGGTCTTCCTGGCTTGTTACAGGTATTAATCTTCAATCTCTTCATGTAGATACTTTTCCTGGCTTGTTTCAGGTATCAGTCTACAATCAGTCGTCCACAAATATTTTCGTGGCTTGCTACAGGTATTAAACTGGAACTTGAAAAGGTTGGTCAAGGAGATATTGTCCTGGCTGGTTTCAGGTATTGATCTCTGACCTGAGAAAGAAAGGCTTCATGGCTTGTTTCAGGTATTACTCTTCAATCTCTTCATGTAGATAATTTCCTGGCTGGTTTCAAGTATTAATCCACAATCAGTCGTCCATAGATATTTTCCTGGCTTGCTACAGGTATTAAACTGGGATCTGAAAAGGTTGGTCAAGGAGATACTGTCCTGGCTGGTTTCAGGTATTGATCTCTGACCTGAGAAAGAAAGGTCTTCCTGGCTTGTTACAAGTATTAATCTTCAATCTCTTCATGTAGATACTTTTCCTGGCCTGTTTCAGGTATTAATCCACAATCAGTCGTCCACAGATATTTTCCTGGCTTGCTACAGGTATTAAACTAGGATCTGAAAAGGTTGGTCAAGGAGATACTGTCCTGGCTGGTTTCAGGTATTGATCTCTGACCTGAGAAAGAAAGGCTTCCTGGCTTGTTTCAGGTATTACTCTTTAATCCCTTCATGTAGATACTTTTCCTGGCTTGTTTCAGGTATTAATCCATAATCAGTCGTCCACAGATATTTTCCTGGCTTGCTACAAGTATTTAACTGGAACTTGAAAAGGTTGGTCAAGGAGATACTGTCCTGGTTGGTTTCAGGTATTGATCTCTGACCTGAGAAAGAAAGGCTTCCTGGCTTGTTTCAGTTATTACTCTTCAATCTCTTCATGTAGATAATTTCCTGGCTGGTTTCAGGTATTAATCCACAATCAGTCGTCCACAGATATTTTCCTGGCTTGCTATAGGTATTAAACTGGGATCTAAAAAGGTTGGTCAAGGAGATACTGTCCTGGCTGGTTTCAGGTATTGATCTCTGACCTGAGAAAGAAAGGTCTTCTTGGCTTGTTACAGGTATTAATCTTCAATCTCTTCATGTAGATACTTTTCCTGGCTTGTTTCAGGTATTAATCCACAAGCAGTCGTCCACAAATATTTTCCTGGCATGCTACAGGTATTAAACTGGGATCTGAAAAGGTTACAGAATGGCAACCGTGTCTGGAGCATATCTGGACCGTATCTTCCAACAGGTGATGAAGGAAATTTTTGATGATGACCGCAAATTCCAGCAGGTGATGAAGGAAATTTTTGAACGCTCTTGAAACTTGAAATGTAATTTGTTTTGGAAAATAAATCCTTGACAAATGTTGGGGAAATAAACCCATGACTGCTGGTCTGCTAGAGAGGTGATGAACTCCTCGAGGACGCTTGAATTTCTTTTCAGAAAGATTTCGGAGAGGTTTCATCACTGCCCCTAGCACCGGATGCTTGTGATATTGCCAGAAAACTTGGACTGTTCGTAACCCTTTGATGAGATTGACGTTTAAATGCCCCAAGTGATGGTGACAGAGACTTGCCCCAGGTTAATCTGTAATTGAGAGATTTGTTGAAATCTTGACTGGACTGCCCCAGGTTCACTGAACTTTGAAAGATCTGTTGAAATCTTGATTGGACTGCCCCAGGTTCACTGAACTTTGAAAGATCTGTTGAAATCTTGACTGGACTGCCCCAGGTTACTGGACCATACCATATAAAATCCCCTTTTGTTGATAGGAGATTTTTGTAACGGAAGTGTCATCCCACTTGAAGTGATTTTGTTCATTGAGAGAGCTTTCGTTCCTCGGATATTCATTGTGTGAATTTCTCCGCTGTCAAACAAATAGCCAAATGCAACCAGTGATATTCAAGTAATGCAAAGTTTATGCTTGTCTTGAAGTTTTGAAAAAAATGCATTTTTAGCAAGTAAACTTTTTATAAGACAAATTCAACACAAGATTTAGGGCAGAGCCTTACAGGAGTCAGGATACCTTTTGTAACAGTATGCTTTCGAACTAATCCATGCTTCAATTAGGACTTTTGAAGGGTTGTAACGTGGCTTGGTTCAAGGTTTAAGAAACAGAGGATAAAGGCTCAAAGTATATTTGTACCCACCCGCTCTTCGTGATGTTCTTCAATCCTAAACTCAGTTAATTGTGCGTCGAACTCTATTCGAATTTGGAACGACATTTTGGTGATGGTTCACACCAGTTGAATTTTAGAAGGCAGTCATTTTGGAAACATTTTTTCATGTTATTGAGGATTTGTAATGACCTCTTTGTTTTGATTTGTTATCCCTAACTTTTGCCTGACTGTTCCTGTTTTCGAGATCACAGTCAGCGGGATGCCCCAGCTTTCTTAAGCCTCCTTTGTAGGTTTTGGCTTAGTGGGATTTTCTCTTTTGAGAGGTAATGGCTTCCTATGAGATAAGGAACCATCACTGTCTTTTGATTCCAAAGGAATGTTTTTTTTGTCGTTCGTTGTATTATGAATTGAGAGTTTGCGACTTCAATGCGCATCTTTTTTTTTATTAACTGAGAGACTACCCTGCCCCAGGTTTATATCAAAGGTTTTGTGTTTAAAACAAAAAACTTCTACTTCTTTGGCTCGAAGGGGTTGACTAGGGATTATCTTCCTTATAACTCAAGTGTTTAGGATTTGAAAGAAACTCTTGTACATCATCAGCAAGGTCTGTTCAAAAGCATACTGTATGAGATTATGGCATTGTTTCGTCATCCTCCCTCTAAAGGCTTGTAACTTTTAGTAAGAGTTAAATGTCATAAAGAGAGTAGAAAGCATAGTTTAAGAATAGTGAAAATGAATGGGTGAATTCAAGACAAACATATGCAATGCATTAATGAAATAGAGTTTGACATCAACAACTAATTGTTTGAATAACAAAGAGATTACAACTTGAAAATTCAAAATGAACAGAAGCCTCTTTGTCTGAACTTGTCACTTTAGGTGGTGAACCTTTGGTAGAAGAATTCAGTCTGGCCATCTTGTGTGAACTCCAACATTCCTTCGTCGATCAGGTTTTGAATTTTGTACTTCAACGCCCAACAATCGTTTGTATCATGTCCAGGACTATCAGAATGATAGGCACACCTGGCATCTGGATTGTAGCTGGGAGAAAAAGTTTTGGGATTTAGATGAGGTCTTATTGGTGTAATCAGATTCATCTTCAGCATGTGCTGTAATGCTAGTGACAATGGCATGTTGATTTGGGTGAATTGCCTTTGAAGTATTTCCCCCTTCGGATGATTATCCGGTTGATGTTGACGAAGTCGTTGTTGCTGGGCTTGTGACCCTGAAGCAAGTTGCAGAGCTTTTCCCTTGTCTTCTTGTCTCAGAGGGGGTTGAATGATGACTTAATCTTCAACCTTAGGTGTTTGCCCCACTTGGTTGTCCCGAAGCAGCTTATTGACGAGGACCCTGAGCTCTTCTTGTCTCTGAGCTAAGTCTTGAATCAGAGCCATCTGGCCCACCAATTGTCCCATCATCTGGATCCTCATCGTTGCCAACTCAATTTGCAGTCCTTCCAACTGATCATTCCTGATGCCTCCTAGATTCCTTAGGACCAGGCCTCTTGTGAGGAGAGCTTTTATCTCTTCTTGCCCTTGGGATAGGTTCAAGAACATTTCTCGGAGTTGAGCATTTTGAGCCTGAACGTCCTTGATGGTCTGCTCTAGATCCATCTCTACTGAAATAAACAGTAGGAGAAATAAGGAAACCTGAAAAGGAAAACCTGTTACGATGCCATGCATGATATGTGGATGCATGTTTTCAAGGATCTCGTGGGGTAAACACAAGAAAATGTTAGAGGTTGAGCTTTGGTCAACATCTTTGATTGGAGAACCTTGTAATGGTGGATGTCTTTCCACGAGAATCAAGCTCACCATGTCGAGTGGGTCATAGCCCCTGATTCAAGTTGTTGTACTTCATCTTTGATGGCATTTGTTTAGAGGAGAACCATCTTGCCCTTTGATAGACGTCTGGTTCAACGTGCCCCTGTATCAAAAGACCCCCGAGATCCTTGAAATGGTTATTGTAAATGATATGGTATGATGTTATGATGTTATGTACATGTATGCAAAAGCAAGTAAGTGTATATACAGGTAATCATATTCACACAAAGAAAATAAGTCCTTAGGTTTAGGCTTGCATGGGGTTCGTAGGTAAGTACCCTCTTGAAGTTAGTTGGCTCATCCTGTCCTAAAATAGAAACCAGGTTCTAAGGAGCTCAATATCACTGGATTATTTTCTATGTTCATTGTTTTGGTTTAGCCACTTAACTGGCGACCAAAATATTCCAAGAAAACAATCCTCAATGAGTGTAGTATCGAGTATCTACCAACTTCGGACTGCACCAATGTCGGTTATCTCACTACCCCTAAAAAGACCAAGATGGTCAAGTAAGGTTCTAGAGTTCGTTAGTGCTTCATGACATCACTCAGCGGCCCCGTATTCTCCTTGACTACTCAAGGGCTACCGGTACTCACAAATATGTCACACTAACATAGCTACTGCTTCAACCATGTCGGTATACCCTGCACAGTTCCCTCACAGTTTATTGCTATTTACCTACAAAGGTGCCCCCAAATCCGGGTGTAGGATTTACAGAAAACCCAAACAAGGAACCCAAAAAGTAAAGCAATCAAAGAAATCAAAGCAAGTATGTAAAGGTGATCTAAAACCCTAAGGTAACCCCACTTTTAGAAAATTCCCCAGCAGAGTCGCCAGTTCTGTGATACGGTGGGAGAACTGACTTAAGGTTTTGCGTTTGTTTTCGCATTTGTTCGGTTTAGCAAGAGTCGCCACCGACTTTTTATTTATCCTAAGGAAAGGTCAAAAAGCACAGGAAAGACCTTTGAGATGTTTTCGTGGGTTCGGGGGGGTAGATTATGAAAAGGGAAGGTGCTAGCACCCTTTTCATCCATGGTTATCCATGGGCTCTTAGTTACTTGTTTTAGATCACTTGCCTTTGCTTTTCAATTGTTTGAAATGGTGCTTTGTGTGTGTGGTTTTGAAAATGTTTTGAAAAAGATTCCTTGTCTAGGCAACCTTTGTAATGACTCTTGTTTGAGTATATACAAAGGTGTATGTCTTTTTGAAAAGATGTTTCAATGTTTTTGAAAGTTGTTTTGGAAGTTGTGTTGTGGTGTGTGTTTGAAAATGGCAAGTGTGTTTTGCAAGTTTGATCAAGTAACTAAGACCTATCTACCCTATTTTACTCAAATATCCTTTTTTATGCTTTTTAACCCTTTTAACAGTGTTGTTTCACCATTGTATTTGGTGAACAACCTTGTGTTAGGATGTTAACGGGACGGGCGCGGGTCATCGTATAGACCATGAGAGCAATAGTGTCAAGTGTCTTTGGCAATTTTCTTGAGGGACTATGATCATTTTGTTTAGGCAACAAGATAGCGTCATCGAGGGACTATGATCATTTTGTTTGTTTTTGTTTTGCCAAAGTACTTGACATGCAACCACGACCCATTTTGGAAGGCAACAAGCGGGATTACCCTAGAGGTGCAAGTGTGCATTGTGTGTTTTTCATGCATGTTTATCTTGAATTAGGTCAAGCTATTTGTTGATTGATTTTGCATACAAACCCTAATTACTATACAGTATATAGAAAGTGATAAATTGCGGGAATTTAAAGTCTAAGCTATTACAAATAAGTATCCGGGGATGGGGGTAAAAATGTTTACAAATGGGGATGAGTCTTATCAGGATAGTAGTGTCCAAATATTATTTACAACCAAATCGAATTGTCGCATTCTCGATTTAAAAATGTAAGAATAAAAAGGAATCAAAAGCAAAATATGATGCACATGATTATTTACAAGTGATCAAAATGTTAACCTAATGCATTTATTAAGTATTATTATTATTTTTGTGTTTTTGTTAATTATTATTTAGGAATTTATATAAAAATATTTATTAAACAAAAAAAGTTTTAAGACAAAAAATCTATTAACCTAATAAATCTAATATTTACATATTTTAAGTGTAATAAAAAGTATTGTTAATAAAAATTTAATATGAAAAATTAATATATTATTTATTTAACAAGAAAAAATCAAGAATTAAGTTATATAAAAAAGAAAATAAAGTGATAATATAAAAAGATTGATTTGTAAACCTAAGAAGTAAACAAAAGAAATTAGATGGCCTTTTGTGGGATATATGCCTGGCCCAAACGAAAAACAAACAAGATTAGGAAAAGAGGGGGTATGTGCCAGAATGTTTGGGCTTAGCATTTGTTCAAGGGGGAAGGCCCAGATGTATTTTGACAAAGAATTTGTTAGGGTTTGTATTCATTTGGTCAGAAAAGGGGTTTGCACTTGAACGACGCCGCTCTCCTCTCCTTTCTTCATTGTCCTCTTCCTCGCTCTCAACAGAGCTTCTGATGTCTCCCTCCACTCGCCTCAGCCACCGGAGCAACGCCTCCATCCATCTTCCGCCATTCCTTCACAGTGGCCTAGGGCTCTTGCTTCGTGACGGTATGATCTGTTAGCTACGTTTTAAATTTCTTGTGATATTGCTCTTTCCATCTTGGTGGTGTTATGTACGAGTTTTAATCTTTATTTTTTGATGCTTATATGCGATAGGGATTTTGAGAAATATACCTGAGTGCTTCGCTCTGAGATTTGAAGGAGGAGGAAGGTGGATTGGGCGGTGATGCTTCCAGGAGGCCAAGGCGGAGGGAACGCGCGATGTTGCTTGCTGGCTTGTCTGGTATTCTGTATCTTTTGCTTTGAATGTTTTATGATGATGCTATAGTCTGAAAACTCTTGTAATAGTCGCTTCTGAGTTCTCTCTTTTGCTTACCTGAATTCTTTCCTCTGAGTACTTGAATGCTTGTTCTTTGCTTCTGAGATGCTTGCTTTTGATGAAGATGTTATTTCTGAAAATGCTTGTCGTTTCTGACTTTTTCCTCTCTTGGACTTTGATTCTGATGTTGAACAATCTTGATGTTTGTTTGCTTACTTCTGACTTTCTTCCTCTCTCTTGGGCTTGGCTGCCTTCCAATGATGATGATATCTGAGAATGTGGTTATTGTTGTTCTTTGAGTTTTCCTATTTTTTTGGATTTTTGATGATTCAATGATGAGTTTCTGAGATGCTTTTGCTTCAGTTGTTGTTTTGATATTTGGGCTTGCTTTGAGTTTGGTTATTTGATCTTGAAGGCAGGTTGAATGTTTGTATAGTTTTTGACATGCTTGAATGCTGAGTTTGTTCAGGTTTATTGTGCTTGGCTTGCTTGTGTTTGACAGGCTTGAGGAGGTTAGGAGGTTTTAGTAGGTTTGAAAGTCTGCTAGCTTGAAGGTTTTGCTGGTAACAGGCTTGCTTGAAGCAGGCTTGAAAGTTTACTTGCTCGTTTTGTTTGAGCCTTGATACAGGTTTGAAGTTTACTTGGGCAAGCTTAAAGGTTTGCTTCTGGTTTGAGGCAGGCTAAAGCAGTTTGTAAGCTTGGAGGTTTTGGTAAGGTTCTGTAAGTTTGTTAACTGGTACAGGCTTGATGCTTGAAGCAGTTTGTAAGCTTGAAGGCAGTTTTGAGGCTACAGGCTGTGTTATGTGTTTACAGCTTTGTGTTATATTTTTCTATGTGTTCTGCCTCCTCTAACAGTGTTGGGATAATGTTATATTTATCTATGTCTTCTAGCCTGCCCAAAAACTGTAAGCCTGCTTTTTTCTCTTTCTCTCTCTCTCTCTCTCTCTCTCTCTCTCTCTCTCTCTCTCCAGAAAAGCATATTTTATTGCTTTAACTGTACTTTTTTCTGAAAAGGTTGTGGCTAGAAAATGATGAAATTGGTTTTACAAGCTTGTTTGCAATTTAGCTTTCCTCTGCATTCTGTACTTTCTTCTTTTCTTTGATGACAGTTTGATAGCTTTTGATATCTTTTGATATCTTCTTGACAGTTTGGTAGCTTCTTTGGACAGTTTTGAACTTGTGATTTAGTTTGCTTAGTTTGAAACTTATTCAGCTTAGTTTGTCACTTGTGACTTGGTTTGGCATTTTCAGTTTGACAATGCAATTTGTTTGGACTTATGCAGCTTTGTGCATTTTGCTTAATTGATTCATATGCTTGTAAACATTTAATTTTACTTTTCCTCTTTGTGAACCAAGAAGAGAAATCTTCTTGCGATTTGCAAAGAGGACGAGCAAAATATGATGAAAACCCAAAATAAACTGATTCCGGCCAACAACCTTTAATGAACTTTTATTTATCTGTCTGAGAATGCCCTTTTTTTTAATTCATCTGTACTGATTTCTTTTTCTGTCTTTGCAGGTAAATACCAGTCGGGCAAAGGAAGCAGCGGTAGAAGATGAAGACTTCAAGAGACTTAGGATAGTTTTATTTTATTTCTAATCATTTGTAATAAACATTATTATAAATACTGTAAATAAATTTACTGTATTCAAATAACACTTGTACCAATAATTAAAAATAAATAAAAGTCCTTTTGTCAGATAATTCTTTATTTCACTGTCTATTTAATTATTTAAGTTTCTTGAATTAAAATAACTGGAAGTACATCCCAATTATTCTAACTTAGATAAAATAAATAATTAATAAACGTTGTAGTCTCGTAATCCCGCATTAACCAACAATACATCCGGTATTCCAAATAACCAAAAGCATTGCACAATTAAACAAACAAACGTCCATACGCCTTTTACCTCACTGGTCAAACTAAAGCTTCAACTTTCAATCAGAAGCCTCAGCTGCTATCCCATATGTTTAGGCTTTGAGAAATAAACGACCGTCTTGAACAAGCATCAAAGCAGTGTGACAGTCAAATGAAATGTTGTGGATTCCAATTCTTTTGAGAATGCGCGTGCAAACCCTAATTATGGATTTATTGTCAAAGAAGCGTCTGCTTGGTCAAACCCTGAGCCAAACTCAACCAAATCAATAGAAACCCTAATAATCTGCTTGGACTAATTCAAAATCAATGGAAACCCTAATTTGGATAGATTGATAAGAAAAAGTCTGTTTGACCGATTCTTGAGCCAATTTGAAAAATCAGGGAAAACCCGAAGCTGTGATTTCTTGTGAAGAAAAACGGGAGGGCAAATTTTGGGGTACAACACACACCTTCTTCGATTTTGATTGGAATATTTGCAATTTCTTTGACTTCGACTTTATGAGTTTCTTCATCGATTTCATAGCTCATCAATGGCTTGTTAATTACATTATTAGAACTCCAATCCCAGGCAGAACTTTCATCAATCACAATATCTCGACTTAACACAATCTTCTCATTAATTGGATTGAATAGCCTGATGCACCAATTTTATGATATCCTACCAAAATCATAGGTTCACTCTTGTCATGAAGCTTCCTTCTTCTTGCATCAGGAACATGCTTGTAACACATAGAGCCAAATACCTTCAAATGACTCACTGATGGTTGTTTGCCACTCCACACTTCTTCAGGAACCTTGTTCTTCAATATCTTGGTAGGGAACCTGTTCAATATATAAACTGCAGTCGAACAGCTTCTCCTCATAAGGTTTTTGGAAAATTCTTTTGCTTCAGCATGCATCTCACTATATCCAATATGGTTTTGTTTCTTCTTTCAGAAATTCCATTATGTTGACGAGTATAAGGAGCAATTACCTCATGATCAACACCATGTTCTGCATAGAATTTTCAAACATCTTCGAAGTGTATTCGCCACTGTAAGAACAAGATTTGGTTCTGTAATATTATCTCTGAGTTTTGATGATAACAAATGAGTATGTTTGTCTGAACAATTTTGATACTCTAATGTTTTTTATTGTTGAGTACTTAAAACAAACAGGTTCTGCTTCTGATGGATGGTGTGTGTTGTACCCCAAAATTTGCCCTCCCATATTCTCCAAGAAATTGCCAAGTCAGGTCACAAAATTCCCCAAGGGTTATGCAGTTCAACTGTCTCCTATACAGTCAAAACTAGGGTTTGTGTTCTGATCAAAGAAAGGAAGTTTTCAAGGACTCAATCAAGTCTCATATGCCTACAAAGATGGTCAAGTATCCTCATGTCAAGTTTCAAGGCATTCAGCTCAAAATTGCACAGTCAAAACCCTAGATTGTACTACAGTCAACTGTAGGGGCAAAATGGTCATTTGACAGTCAAAAGTTCAAATTTTTGGTCAATACATCATTTTGAAGCCACAAACATCATTTGATCAATGCTTGATCATGATTCTCAAAATTTGGCTCAGAAAATCATCAAGATGCAAAAGTTACTATATTTGGACAGCTGAAAAAGTCAACTGAAATTGACCAGGGCATAACTTTCACATGGATTATCAGAAAAATTCCATCCAATGCTCATTTTGAAGAGAAAAACATTTCCTACAACTCATCTTCATATTCCAAGTCCAAGAAATGCTCTCACAAAAAGTTATCAATTTCAACATTATAGGTCATTTTCAAAAGTCAACAAAAAGGGACTTTAAGTCAAAAGCCATAACTTGAGATTGGTAAATCAAAATGACATGGGACCAAAGGCATTAGTTAAAGGACTCAAAGACCTTTCCAAACTGTCCAAGAACATGAGAAAAGCTTAAAAATTGAGCAAGTTATGCCTTGTGGAAGTTGGGAAATTTTTGGGAATTTTGAAAAGTCAACAATGGTTCAAATGACCTAAAATTGCTAATGGGCCCATTTTTCTTCCAAGATTCATCATTCCAAGCCTATGCACGACCACTTGGCCCAAAGGGAAGTATTTTCTCATTTTTTATTTATTTATTTGAATTATTATTTATATTAATTCATTTAAATTATTTAAATACATGAAAAATATCAAACTTGACTTAAAAAATCTTTTCATGCATGTTTTACTCTCAATATCACGTGCACATCCTAATTAGGCAAGTTTTGGTTTGATTTGAGCTAATTGACACCAAATACACATGAAAAAGATTCAAAAAAGATCTTGGAAAATCAATTATCAAAAATCATTATTGCCATGGATTTGATCAAGTTTTGTTGCCCTAATACATTCACTACAAAGGCCTGAACCTAAACCTAATCATTGAGGACCAAAAGCTGCGCAGAAGAGCAAGATAGAAACTTGAAATTTTGGCTTAAGAACTGAATTCTGAAAACGTAGTTAGAGGACGATTCAAGCCCTAATCTTGATCCCAATAGCTTCATTGTGGTTCTCTGAACGTGTGCCAATCAAGAACAACAACAAAAGCTCCAAGAATTGGTAGATTGAACCTCAACTGTGTCCAAAAATTTCTGGGATCGTGCATCATAATCTATGCATATTTTGTCATTTTGATTGATTGATTCATGTTTGTTATAAGTCTCTGATGCTAACCATGCAGTTTGATTGCGTTTTTATGCTCTATACGTGATATTGCCATGGATGCAGTCTAGGGTTTCTTGAGCTCTCAATTGGGGATTCCCTTATCCTGTAAAATTGGAACACGATAATACCATGATCATGACCAGGAAGCTTGGACGAAGGAGATGCAATGCTCGCGCCAAATTTCTGAACTAAGGCGTGCTAATCGCTATTTTTAAAACAAGCGTATATTGAGGGGGTTCAGAACCCCCGCTAATTTCTTTTACATTTTCAGGAAATAAACAAAAGGAAGAAGATGATCTCGTGGCGTGGTTGGATTGGGTCCTTTTTGAATTTCGCGCGTGATAGCTCCCACTAACGCTTGTTTCTTTATTATATTTGTTTGTCATCATATATTAATAATGCGCAATTGGCACAGACGGCAAGCGAACGTGATGGCAATACACAAGACCTGGGTTCGATCCCCAGGTCTTCAATAATTTCCATGCTATTTTTCTAACAATGCTTCTATATGATTATCAAACTAGCATCCATCGTGCACTCTACATCCAGGCCACCCACGTGTGCACTAAGATCAAGCCAAGGACTCAGACTTAAAGAACACCATAAGGACAAGTCAACGAGCGCATATGTGGCCTGGAAAAGTCAAACAATTTCAAGCTTGTTGGGCCAGATTTTCATAAACACACCTCACCATTTGGGACTACACCCCACCCTGGTTTGCAAGTGTTTTTTTTTTTTTTTTTTCATATTTTTTTTTAATTGTTATTTTTATTTGTTTTATTGTTTTAATTCATTATTTTTTACAATACCTAAAATATACAAAAAAATCAGAAAAGACCAAAAAAATAATAAATATTTTTATTGTAATTATTTTCTTGTAAATAAATTAACATGTAATTATTTAGTTCTAATTAGGATTTTTGCAAGTTTAATTCTTTTTAATAAATCTAAAAAAGGTAGAATTAGGTTCAATTAACAATTTCCATTCCTTTTAATTTTTCCTTTTTATCATAATATTATTATTTATTTATTTTCATAATTAAATTGTATATAAATAATTTAGGTTTAAATTAGGTTAAAAATTCAATATTTTTCTTAATAACTTAAAAATAATTAGAATTAGGTTTAACATTTCATTTTAATTTTAATTAATTCTTTTTTCTCCTTAAATCATAAAAAACACAAAAATACCAAAAACATTTATTTTTCATTTTTTATTTTAATTCCTTATTAATTTAATTTTTTGCAAAAGGGTCCAACGCCCATATTTTTAATTGTTAATCTCGCACATTTATTTTATGTCGCTTATTATAATTATGTACATGCCCCAAAGCCTTGTAACAATTTAACTTTTCGCACTTTTATCTTATTGCTTTATTTATTTTCCGTCAAATCGGGTCCGGTTTAATTTTGGCGATGTGGACCCGCGCCATTTGTAATAGTTGTAGATTTATTTTCCCGCAACTTTTAACTGTTAAATAAGCATGCAAGAATGAATGGCCCTAATTAAAATCAAGCGTAGATCACAACAAACATGACAAGACAAATATCAATGAAAACAACACACGAACCGCACACACCACCCCTAGGGTACGCCTCACTGTTGCCTTTCGAAAGGTGGTCGTCAAGTAGAGGACGTCTTAGTAAGTCCTCATGATCCGGGAACCTGGCGTGAGGGTAGCTTCTAAGGTGTCTTCCCATTGCTCTGGTGATCACCATGTCCCTAAAACTCGAATTGACCCGAACACCTCCAACGGTGGTGCTGCCTACCTCTCAATGGTGGGATGGCACTACTTTAAAGGACTTTTACACAGACGAATTCCTTAGGGTAGGTAGGTTCTCAAGGATACTTGCTCTAATTTCAAAGACAAATCAAAAATACTTTTCACCAACACATTTGCAAAAGCTTTCAAAGCAAATTTTTCAAACACTCTGACGTACGAGTCGAACTGAAATTTTTCAAAGAAACTTTTTAAAACCCACATTGAAAAGCAAACAAAACATTTTTGAAAACACATTGAGCAAGTATCTAAGAGCCCATGGATAACCATGGATAGAAAGGGTGCTAATACCTTCCCTTTCTATAACCCACCTCCCGAACCGAGAGCAATCTCTATAAGGAATTTTTCTGTGCTTTTGTCCTTTCCATTTGGAGAAAATAAAAGACGGTGGCGACTCTTGCTTCCGCGACATTTCGCGAACCAGCGTTAAACAGTTAGTTCCAGATCCACCGATCACAGAACTGGCGACTCTGCTGGGGAAACCTTTATAAAGTGAGGTGTACCTTAGGGTTAGTTCATAACTGTGTTTTCAATTGTCTTCTTTGCTTGCTTTACTATTGTGGGTTGTATCGGAGTTACATAGATCCTAACCCGGATCTGGGGATACCCTGTTTAGGTAGCATAAGCTGTGAGGGACCTGTCCGGCGTATACCGACATGGGTGAAACAGTGGCTACGTTGGTGTGGCGCCTTGGTCTGTACCGATATCCCTCGTGTTGAAACGGGGAGAATATGGGTCTTCCAAGGAGTCATCAAGCACCAACAGACCTTAGAACCTTAAATGACCCAACTTGGCCATTAGAACAGTAGCAGTATGCTACGCCCATTGAGGCTAAACTCTCGTGATGGTTCTGGCCGCAAGAAAAGATTGCGATGCTGGAGTTATGACCGATTGAGGGTAGTCAATGATATTGGGATCCTCTAAGAACCCGATTACTTTGATAGGACAGGTATGAACCAACAAACTGAAAGAGGGTAGTACCCAGACCCCATGCTGGCCTAAACCTAAGGGCTCTCTCTTGTGTGACTTGTGTGCCTTAGTACATGACTATCTGCCTGCTTGTGACCTAACATTTGTTTCTTGCAGGTTTTGTTTCAGTCCTTAACTAGGACCCATAACAGGGTTACTGACATCATCCCATGCATACCATAACATCATACCATTGCATACATCTTAACTCATTTCAAGGATCTCAAGGGCTTGTGATGCAGGTCAAGACGAATCAACTATCCCAATAAGGGGCAAAGGGGATTTCTTTAGACAAGGTTGTCAGGGGCTATGACCCACTGGATATGGTGAGCCTTTGACCCTTGAAGAAGGACTCTCAACAAAATGAAGTTCTTACAATCAAGCTATCGGTTCCAAATGCTAATAAAGTTTCTCTGTTTACCCCGCGAGGTCCTTGAAAGCATTACATGCATGTCATACATCTCATTGCATTGCAGGTATCCCTTTGACAGGTTGCTTACCCTTCTCCGCTGTTTATTTCAGCCGATCGTCATGAATCCTGAATCATCAGCCGAGCAGACTATCAAGGACCTCCAGGCTCAGAACGCCCAGTTCCAAGAACTGATCATGAATTTGACTCAGGGGCAACAAGATCTGAAGGCTCTGCTCTTGAAGAAGGACAAGAAGAAGAAGAGGACTGTTTTGTTCAGCCCTAGACACAGATCTGGGAATACACCGCAAATTGAAACTGAGAGGACAACCCCATCTGTGGGAAGAAGCAGTCATCAAGAGGAAAGGGTGCCCAGTCCAGAGGTCTCTGACAATGAAACAGATTTCAACGACGAACAATACCCTCCGGCTGAGGACAAGTACAAACAGTTGGAGGATAGGTTGAAGGCTATGGAGGTTCAACAGGTACCTGGGCTGGATTTCAGAGATCTGGGCTTGTCAACTGGTGTGATAATCCCCCACAAGTTCAAAGTACCATCCTTCTCTAAGTATGACGGGGCGTCTTGTCCCAAGCTGCATCTAAGGTCCTATGTTCGGAAAATTCAGCCGTACTCTGCGGACAAGAATTTGTGGATCCACTTCTTCCAGGAAAGTCTTTCAGGGACTCACCTCGAATGGTTCTATCAGCTAGATGGGACCAAGGTTCGTAACTGGGAGGAGTTGGCTACTGCTTTCTATAAGCAGTATCAATATAATGCCGACCTTGCCCCTACGCGTACCCAACTCCAGGGTATGTCGTTAGGATCAAGTGAAGGTTTTAAAGAATATGCGCAGAAATGGAGGGATCTTGCTGGAAGGGTACAACCACCTCTGACTGATCGGGAACTTGTGGACATGTTCTTGGGGACCTTGTCTGGTCCATTTTATAACCACCTGATTGGGAATTCGTCTGCTGGATTCACAGATCTTATCTTGACTGGAGAGCGAATAGAAGCTGGCATCCGGTCTGGGAAAATTCAAGAGGCCGCACCTTCTGATAAAAAGCCTCATCATGGAAAGAAAGAATCCAATGCTGTGCACGGTAAAAAGAGCCGTCATGAGGCAGGGGCAATCCAAATCTCCAATCCCGGACCTGCTCAACAAGGACAGGGGCAGCAGCGCAAGGAGAAACGACAGTATACCAAACTCAACATGTCGCTGGATCAAGCACTGCAACAAATGTTGAAAGCAGGGCTGATCACCTTAAGGGCTCCTCTTCGGAATCCGAACACTTCTGCACCCAACTATCATCCCAACGATAGGTGCGCATATCATTCAGATAGCCCGGGGCATACTACAGACAACTGCTGGCCTCTTAAGAACAAGATCCAAGATATGATTGACGCCGGAGAGATTCAGTTTGAAGTGCCAGAGACTCCGAACGTAATCACTGCTCCATTGCCCAATCATTGAAGACCTTTTGTTTATTTGAATTTTTGAGTTGTATTTTTCTTTGCTTATACAAACAATTAATGTCATAGCAAACTCTTTTATTCTATCAATGCATCGCATACGTCTGTTTTGGAAATTAATACAATGGTTTTCATTATGTTCAAATATCTTTTCATATTTTTTCTGATGTCAACTCTGGATCTAAAATTCTAAGCCTCTTGAGGGAGGATGACGAAAACGATACCAATGTACAGTATGATTTTGAACAGACCCCGCTTATGAGGTACAGGCATTGTTTCAATTCCTAAACACTGGAGTTATAAGGAAGATAATCCCTCGTCAACCCCTCTGAGCCAAAGAAGTAGGAGTTTTTATTTTCGAAAATTGAAACCCTTAATCATAACCCGGGGCAGGGTAGTCTTCTCAGTTGATCCAAGTGCACAATGAATGGCACCAAATGAGTTTTTCCAAAAACAAATAAAGACAGTGATGGTTCCGAATAATCAATAAAGAAAGGCAGTCATTATCTCAAAAAATAAAAAACCCATTAAGTCAAAACCTATGAAGGAGACTTACAAAATTGGGGCATCCCGCTGACTGTAATTCCAAAAAAGGAAACAGTTCAGGCAAAAAAAAAAGAAAGGGATAACAAAAAATCAGAAAAGAAAGAGGTCTTACAAACCCTCAACAAAAGGAATGACTGCCTGTTCAAAATAAGTCATCAACATCTGAACCATTATTGGAACATCAAAGCAAAGACTCAAACAAGGTCTAACGTACGATCAACTGAGTTTAGGTGTGGAGAACATCACGAAGAGCGGGTGGGTACAAATAAAATTTGAGCCTTTATCCTTTGTTTCTTAAACCGTGAACCAGGCCACGTTATAACCCGTAAAAGTCCTAGCTGAAGCATGGGTTAATTCGAAAGCATACTGTTACGAAAGGTATCCTGACTCCTGAAGGCCTACGGTAAATACGGAGTTGACATCACGTTTTACAAACATTTGCTTGTTTTATGAAAAAAGACGCGTTTTCAAAATCTCCGAGACAGACATAGGCTTTGCATTTTTAACATAACTTTGTTTGCATATGACTTTTTGTTTAAACAGCAGGGAAATTCGCACGAGAAATACCTAATGAACAGAAGTACTTCCGATCAAGGGGCATGGCATGACTATTGTCCACCATCTGGGGCAGTTAAGTCAAGATCCAGAGAACCTCTCAAAAGGCCAAAAAGCCTGGGGCAAATCTCCGCCTGAGTCACTTGGGGCACTCCAACGACGAATCTGGCACGATCAGACACTTTCTGGTAATATGACAAAACACTTCTAACAGGGGCACCTCCCTACATTCTGAGAGCGTGGACATAATCGAAAAAGTACTACGCGTAATCAAAGACCCGCTAGGTTGACATACCTAGGCAAAATAAGGGCTTCCCGGCGAACCAAAAGGGTTCGGGCAAAAATAAGGGATGAAATGAAAAAAATATGTACACCCGGCAAGTCGAAAACCTGAAAAGGCGGCTTGGGAAAAAATGGGTATCCCGGTGGACTGAAAACCCGAAAGGGCGGTCCAGGCAAAAGTTAGGGATCAAAGCGTACGACTATGTCCTGTCATCTTATCATCTGCCTACCAGAAGAAGGTTTGTCCATCAACGATTATCAGCACCCCACAAATGCCTCCCCCATAGAAACAGGGGCAATAAAGAGTGGTATAAGCAGTCTGATTGTTCTATCCTCCAAGGTATCAGGGTAGGTTCCGTTGAAGAACTTAACCAATACAGTTCAATACTTCCCCAGGAGAGTCCAATCCAGCTTCCCCAGGAAAGTTGGAATTCATATCCCCAAGCAATAAAGCTTATCCCCAGTAGATTCTGGAAGCTTATCCTCGCAGAGCACGAACGCGTCGTCCGGCTTGATTTAAAGAGTTATTTCCTTAACAGGATATAACTGGGTTACCCTCAGCCAAAAGCCCCGGAAAGAGCGTCGTCAACGAAGTCTTCTTATCCCCAGCGAAGTCTATTCACACTTCCTATACAGCAAGACATCCTCAGCAAGTTACTCTCAACATTCAGCAAAACATCTCTACCCCCACAGAGTATTGCTTCCCAGCATGGTCGCTAGAGTATCTTTTCTCCCCGCAGAATCTTCCATTCGCCAAGTTTATTCCGCAACGGAGTCATCTTCTCCTACCGGTATACTTGCAACTATCAACCCCAGCGGAAGCAAAAGCTATTCTTCCACATCAGCCCAGGATGCGACTTCCCGGCACCCGTCAAGGATTTATTTTCCTACGACGAAAATATACATTCATAAACATCATATCCTCATACATTATAGCATGCATATACATCATACTACATGAATCTCATTAATTTTGAAGACATACAGTTCATGCATCATGATTTTGCATACAATTATGTTTTGCCTTTTCAGGAAAAAGATCAATACAAATGACTACTATCAAACTATCGCAATTCTGTCTAGATATAGTTTCGGATATGATCCAGAGATGGTGACGTTCTGATGCTGCTTCCAGATTTCCTTCTAGATATAGTTTCAGATATGATCCAGAGATGGTGACGTTCTGATGCTGCTTCCAGATTTCCTTCTAGATATAGTTTCGGATATGATCTAGAGATGGTGACGTTCTGATGCTGCTTCCAGATTTCCTTCTAGATATAGTTTCGGATATGATCCAGAGATGGTGACGTTCTGATGCTGCTTCCAGATTTCCTTCTAGATATAGTTTCGGATATGATCCAGAGATGGTGACGTTCTGATGCTGCTTCCAGATTTCCTTCTAGATATAGTTTCGGATATGATCCAGAGATGGTGACGTTCTGATGCTGCTTCCAGATTTCCTTCTAGATATAGTTTCGGATATGATCCAGAGATGGTGACGTTCTGATGCTGCTTCCAGATTTCCTTCTAGATATAGTTTCAGATATGATCCAGATATGGTGACGTTCTGATGCTGCTTCCAGATTTCCTTCCAGATATAGTTTCAGATGTAAACCAGATATGGTGACGTTCTGATACTGCTTCCAGAAGTCCTTCTTCAGATGTTTCCCTCTCTGACGATGAGTGTGAGGTGATATTCTCTTATGGTTCCCTCTCCAATGGCGTGTGAGGTGGTAATTCCTTTTTCAAGATGTTTCCCTCTCCGACGATGAGTGTGAGGTGATATTCTCTTATGGTTCCCTCTCCAACGGCGTGTGAGGTGGTAAGTCCTTTTCAGATGTTCCCCTCTCCAACGATGAGTGTGAGGTGATAGTCTCCTATGGTTCCCTCTCCAACGGTGTGTGAGGTGGCAAGTCCTTTTCAGATGTTTCCCTCTCCGACGATGAGTGTGAGGTGATAGTCTCCTATGGTTCCCTCTCCAACGGTGTGTGAGGTGGTAAGTCCTTTTCAGATGTTTCCCTCTCCGACGATGAGTGTGAGGTGATCATTCCTTTCAGATTATAATTGCCTATGGTTCTCTGCCCAATACTGCGAAGATAATAATTCCCATCAAGAGTTTTCTCAACGAGCGTTCTTGAGATTAAAGTCGCCCAAGGTTCTCTTACCATTCATGCTAAGGCAGTAACCATCCCTGGTTCATTCATCAGCGTTTGAAGCTCCAGATTCAGCTCCTGTAACCAGTCAGGACACATCTATACTAAGCATCTGAAAACCAGCTCCTGCAACGTGTCAGGTACTCATTTTTCTTTTGCAGGTAAGCAGGTTCTCGCTAAGGAATCTCTTACGCAATCAGCATCCAGATGGCATCTATAAGCCCATCACCCTATCCATCAACCTCTAAATGGCATCTATAAGCCCATGCCATCATCGCACTGCTACTATGTGAGTGCAAATTTCTGGGCACTCTAGTGTTCAATCATCTTCCACCTTCAGATTACGAAAGGCACGCCAGCCAATCTACATCCTCAGGTCTAAGAAGATTGAACAGGGGCAACTGTTGTACCCCAAAATTTTCCCTCCCATATTCTCCAAGAAATTGCCAAGTCAGGTCACAAAATTCCCCAAGGGTTATGCAGTTCAACTGTCTCCTATACAGTCAAAACTAGGGTTTGTGTTCTGATCAAAGAAAGGAAGTTTTCAAGGACTCAATCAAGTCTCATATGCCTACAAAGATGGTCAAGTATCCTCATGTCAAGTTTCAAGGCATTCAGCTCAAAATTGCACAGTCAAAACCCTAGATTGTACTACAGTCAACTGTAGGGGCAAAATGGTCATTTGACAGTCAAAAGTTCAAATTTTTGGTCAATACATCATTTTGAAGCCACAAACATCATTTGATCAATGCTTGATCATGATTCTCAAAATTTGGCTCAGAAAATCATCAAGATGCAAAAGTTACTATATTTGGACAGCTGAAAAAGTCAACTGAAATTGACCAGGGCATAACTTTCACATGGATTATCAGAAAAATTCCATCCAATGCTCATTTTGAAGAGAAAGACATTTCCTACAACTCATCTTCATATTCCAAGTCCAAGAAATGCTCTCACAAAAAGTTATCAATTTCAACATTATAGGTCATTTTCAAAAGTCAACAAAAAGGGACTTTAAGTCAAAGGCCATAACTTGAGATTGGTAAATCAAAATGACATGGGACCAAAGGCATTGGTTAAAGGACTCAAAGACCTTTCCAAACTGTCCAAGAACATGAGAAAAGCTTAAAAATTGAGCAAGTTATGCCTTGTGGAAGTTGGGAAATTTTTGGGAATTTTGAAAAGTCAACAATGGTTCAAATGACCTAAAATTGCTAATGGGCCCATTTTTCTTCCAAGATTCATCATTCCAAGCCTATTCACGACCACTTGGCCCAAAGGGAAGTATTTTCTCATTTTTTATTTATTTATTTGAATTATTATTTATATTAATTCATTTAAATTATTTAAATACATGAAAAATATCAAACTTGACTTAAAAAATCTTTTCATGCATGTTTTACTCTCAATATCACGTGCACATCCTAATTAGGCAAGTTTTGGTTTGATTTGAGCTAATTGACACCAAATACACATGAAAAAGATTCAAAAAAGATCTTGGAAAATCAATTATCAAAAATCATTATTGCCATGGATTTGATCAAGTTTTGTTGCCCTAATACATTCACTACAAAGGCCTGAACCTAAACCTAATCATTGAGGACCAAAAGCTGCGCAGAAGAGCAAGATAGAAACTTGAAATTTTGGCTTAAGAACTGAATTCTGAAAACGTAGTTAGAGGACGATTCAAGCCCTAATCTTGATCCCAATAGCTTCATTGTGGTTCTCTGAACGTGTGCCAATCAAGAACAACAACAAAAGCTCCAAGAATTGGTAGATTGAACCTCAACTGTGTCCAAAAATTTCTGGGATCGTGCATCATAATCTATGCATATTTTGTCATTTTGATTGATTGATTCATGTTTGTTATAAGTCTCTGATGCTAACCATGCAGTTTGATTGCGTTTTTATGCTCTATACGTGATATTGCCATGGATGCAGTCTAGGGTTTCTTGAGCTCTCAATTGGGGATTCCCTTATCCTGTAAAATTGGAACACGATAATACCATGATCATGACCAGGAAGCTTGGACGAAGGAGATGCAATGCTCGCGCCAAATTTCTGAACTAAGGCGTGCTAATCGCTATTTTTAAAACAAGCGTATATTGAGGGGGTTCAGAACCCCCGCTAATTTCTTTTACATTTTCAGGAAATAAACAAAAGGAAGAAGATGATCTCGTGGCGTGGTTGGATTGGGTCCTTTTTGAATTTCGCGCGTGATAGCTCCCACTAACGCTTGTTTCTTTATTATATTTGTTTGTCATCATATATTAATAATGCGCAATTGGCACAGACGGCAAGCGAACGTGATGGCAATACACAAGACCTGGGTTCGATCCCCAGGTCTTCAATAATTTCCATGCTATTTTTCTAACAATGCTTCTATATGATTATCAAACTAGCATCCATCGTGCACTCTACATCCAGGCCACCCACGTGTGCACTAAGATCAAGCCAAGGACTCAGACTTAAAGAACACCATAAGGACAAGTCAACGAGCGCATATGTGGCCTGGAAAAGTCAAACAATTTCAAGCTTGTTGGGCCAGATTTTCATAAACACACCTCACCATTTGGGACTACACCCCACCCTGGTTTGCAAGTGTTTTTTTTTTTTTTTTTTTCATATTTTTTTTTAATTGTTATTTTTATTTGTTTTATTGTTTTAATTCATTATTTTTTACAATACCTAAAATATACAAAAAAATCAGAAAAGACCAAAAAAATAATAAATATTTTTATTGTAATTATTTTCTTGTAAATAAATTAACATGTAATTATTTAGTTCTAATTAGGATTTTTGCAAGTTTAATTCTTTTTAATAAATCTAAAAAAGGTAGAATTAGGTTCAATTAACAATTTCCATTCCTTTTAATTTTTCCTTTTTATCATAATATTATTATTTATTTATTTTCATAATTAAATTGTATATAAATAATTTAGGTTTAAATTAGGTTAAAAATTCAATATTTTTCTTAATAACTTAAAAATAATTAGAATTAGGTTTAACATTTCATTTTAATTTTAATTAATTCTTTTTTCTCCTTAAATCATAAAAAACACAAAAATACCAAAAACATTTATTTTTCATTTTTTATTTTAATTCCTTATTAATTTAATTTTTTGCAAAAGGGTCCAACGCCCATATTTTTAATTGTTAATCTCGCACATTTATTTTATGTCGCTTATTATAATTATGTACATGCCCCAAAGCCTTGTAACAATTTAACTTTTCGCACTTTTATCTTATTGCTTTATTTATTTTCCGTCAAATCGGGTCCGGTTTAATTTTGGCGATGTGGACCCGCGCCATTTGTAATAGTTGTAGATTTATTTTCCCGCAACTTTTAACTGTTAAATAAGCATGCAAGAATGAATGGCCCTAATTAAAATCAAGCGTAGATCACAACAAACATGACAAGACAAATATCAATGAAAACAACACACGAACCGCACACACCACCCCTAGGGTACGCCTCACTGTTGCCTTTCGAAAGGTGGTCGTCAAGTAGAGGACGTCTTAGTAAGTCCTCATGATCCGGGAACCTGGCGTGAGGGTAGCTTCTAAGGTGTCTTCCCATTGCTCTGGTGATCACCATGTCCCTAAAACTCGAATTGACCCGAACACCTCCAACGGTGGTGCTGCCTACCTCTCAATGGTGGGATGGCACTACTTTAAAGGACTTTTACACAGACGAATTCCTTAGGGTAGGTAGGTTCTCAAGGATACTTGCTCTAATTTCAAAGACAAATCAAAAATACTTTTCACCAACACATTTGCAAAAGCTTTCAAAGCAAATTTTTCAAACACTCTGACGTACGAGTCGAACTGAAATTTTTCAAAGAAACTTTTTAAAACCCACATTGAAAAGCAAATAAAACATTTTTGAAAACACATTGAGCAAGTATCTAAGAGCCCATGGATAACCATGGATAGAAAGGGTGCTAATACCTTCCCTTTCTATAACCCACCTCCCGAACCGAGAGCAATCTCTATAAGGAATTTTTCTGTGCTTTTGTCCTTTCCATTTGGAGAAAATAAAAGACGGTGGCGACTCTTGCTTCCGCGACATTTCGCGAACCAGCGTTAAACAGTCAGTTCCAGATCCACCGATCACAGTGTGGCCAAGACATTAGAAGAGAATTGATTCCACTTCTGTGCTACATAAGTTCTATTGAATAGTAACAACACACTCCAGAAGGCTTTGAAGTGTAAACCCTAATATTTGTCTAAAGAAATCAGTCATAAGATTTGAAGACAGAAGTTGTCACTTAAGTCCAGATGCTGAACACTCAAGCTTCTAAAGACAACATGTTATAAGGAAATAGTTAAAAGATCTGAAGACAGAAGTTGTCACTTAAGTCCAGATGTTGAAGACTCGCGTTTCTAAAAGACAGTATGTTTCAAAGAAACAAAGTTAGAAGATCTGAAGACAAATTTTCTACTGAAATCCAGATGCTAAAAACTTAGTTTCTAAAAGACAACTTGTTTTAAAGAAGACAAAGTTAAAAGATCTTAAGATAACGTTTCTAACTGAAGTCCAGATGCTGAAGACTTTCTATTTCTAATAACAAGGTTCTAAAGACAAGAATTCTTAAAGAACCAAGTGCTAAAGACTCTAAAGACAGAAGGTCTGAAGATTCCAAAGACTTGAAGTTCTAAAGGTCCAAGGTTATCTTCAACAGGTTCTCAAGACCAAGTGCTGAAGACTTTAAAGATGCAACTCTTAAGACTCTGAAGACTTGAAGCTCTTCTGATTTAAAGGTTCGCTACAACGGGTTCTTACGACCAAGTGCTGAAGACTCTGAAGACGCGATTCTGAAGACTCTGAAAACTTAAATTTCTGAAGACCTTATGTTATGTTCCTGCTTCTAACCTCATGCTCGCAGAAGCCTCTTAAGTGTAGAAGGAAAAAATATAATGGTAACTGTGATCGGTGGGAATAGAACTGACTGTTTTTAGCTGGTTTCACGAAATGTCACGGAAGCAAGAGTCGCCACCGTCTTTTATGTTCTCCAACAAGGAAAGGACAAAAGCACATCAAAATTCCTTATGAGATAGTTTCTCGGTTCGGGAGGTAGATTTATAGAAAGGGAAGGTGTTAGCACCCTTTCTATCCATGGTTATCCATGGGCTCTTAGATACTTGCTCTTATGTTTTCAAAATATTTGCTTTTCAAAATGTGAGTGGGTTTGAAAAAGTTTCTTTGAAAGATTTCTGAATGACTCTTGTATCAGTCCTCAAGAGTGTTTGAAAAATTTGTTTTGAAAGATTTTGAAAGTGTCAGTGTGAAAAGATTTTTGATTTGGTTTTTTAGAGAGCAAGTATCCATGAGTCATCTACCTACCCTAAGGAATTAAGTTGTGTAGAAGTCCTTAAGGTAGTGCCATCCCACCATTGAGAGATAGGTAGCACTACCGTTGGAGGTGTTCGGGTCAATTCGAGTGTAGGGACAATGTGGTCACCGAAGCAACAGTATGACACCTTAGAAGCTACCCTTATGTCCTTGATCCTTTTTTAATCCGAGGCAACCGTTTTCGAGGCAACTGTTCTGAGGCAACTGTTTCGAGGCAACTATTTCGAGGCAACTGGATCATGGACATAAGGACCGCTAAGACGTCCTATACTTGACGACCACGTTTCGAAGGCAACGAGTGAGGCGTACCTTAGAAGTGGTGTGTGCATTGTGTGTTGTATTCATGTTATGTTTGTCTTTGTAATTAGTGAGCTACGAGTTGTTTTTATTTACATACATTCTTTCATGCAAGTTTAGCAGTTAAGGGGTGCAGAAAGTAAATTGCGGAAAAATAAATCCTACGCTATTACAAGGCGCGGGTCTATACATCGCCAAAAATTACAAAGACCCGTTTTTTAGTAAATAAGTACGGAAACTAAATAAAGCGATAAACCTATTTAACTATTACATTCTTGAAGGCAATTACATAATAATCAAATAAAGTAAATGCGCGCGAATAAAATAATCGGGAACGTCTTAAGGGTGTTGACCCTTTTTAGAAAAGAAATTGATTTTTTGTCTTTTTGTCAATTAAATGCAATTAATTAAATAATTAAACTAATTAATTAAAAGAAAATATATTTTTGTATTTTTTATGTTTTTTATGAAATAAAATAAAAAGAAACAAAATTAAGTCAACCTAATTCTAAATTATTTTAATTATTAAAAGAAAAGTCAAAATTGCCTAATTAAACTATTTCAATTAATGTTTATTTACAAAATAATATAATAATAATAATAATAATGATGTTAGTTCTATTTTTTTGATTTTTATGAAAATATGTTAATTATGCTAATTATTAAAAAAATAAAATAAGGCAAATAATTAAAAGAAAAGAAAATGACAAAACAAAATAAAATAAGAAAAAAGTAAATAAACCCAAGGGGGGTGAGATGGCCTTCATGGAGGTTTTCTGAAGTAATTCTGGCCCAACAACAAGAAGCCTTATTTGACTTTTTTCGGTTTCCTACGCATGTGCTGACTCCAGAGCATAGTACTCTTGCGTTCTGGGCCTTTAGATCTGCCTCCAATGACACTTGGCTTGTTGGATGGGTGAGGCTTATGGTGGAAACTACTTGAGAAAAGCGCGGTATGAGCCTCAGGACTTGGCAAAGGTTGCTTTAGCTTCAGGGTGTGGCAAGGAAAAGAACCACGTGCTTGTTTTGATCTGAAGATGCTCGCAACTATGTTTTAGAACTCTCACTTTTTGAATAATTTTTGGTTTTGCTCTTGGCCGTTTCTGCACACACTCTTTTTTTGAATGAGGTTGGTGTTGTACCCCAAAATTTGCCCTCCCATTTCCTCAACATTTTCTCATCACAAGACCCTTGGAGCTCAAGATTTAGTTAGGGTTTCCTCTGCTCAAGACTTCTCCTTGCACTGTTGACCCAAATTAGGGTTTGTGTTTGCACAAAGATATTTTGACCTAAAATGCCTAAGATGACTTCCATGCTTCATGTTGGACTCCCAAGTTTATCCATACCAAGGTTCAAGCCTGATTCCAAACTTTGCCCAGTCAATTGGGCAGTTGACCTAGAAATCAGCTGTATTGGGGAAAAAGTCAACTATGGCCAATTGACAGTCAAATCTCATGAAAATTGACCCACATAAACATTATGAATTCACATGGACCATTTGATCAAGTTTGGATCATAATTCCACAAGAAATTTGATCAGATCACCAAAAGGGCAAAATGGTCATTTTTAGGGTTTTGACTGCACAAAGGCAATTTTTGACTGTTTGACCTAGCCAATGGCAAACCAAGCTCACATATGGACTCAAGGACCCCATGGAATTATCTTGACATAATCAACAAGTTCAAAAGATCCCAAATGCACAAGATTGACAGTTGAATTTCCCAGTCAATTGATCAATTTTGACTGTATACTAAAAAGTCAAACTTTGACTTTTTTGGTCAAAATCAAGTGTCAAGATTCATTTTTCATCAAAACATGCCAAATCATGAAACTTGTTCACCAAGAAATCAAGAATTGCAAATTAGGGTTTGAAATGAAGATTTTTCATAACTTAGAATTTTTCTAAGTTATGAAAAACCCTAATTTTTTCCTAACTTTGTCCCACTTTCTCACCAAGATTCATTTGGATTCAAGGAAAAGTCAAAACATGAAAGTTGTAGTCCATTGCAAAATCTACAACTTTTATTCACAAAGTTTTCCAAAAGAAACTTGTAGCTCAAGTTACAATTTTTGGAACAAGGGTACCAAACCATTCTTAAACTTAGAGAAATTTGACCTATTTTAGGCAGGATTTTTGCCTAACTTCAAGACCATTTTTCACATACTTCCACTTGTAATTTCAATTTTCATTTCAAAGATGGATTGTAGTACACATTCCAAGCTTTCCAAAATGTCCAAGAACTCATCAAACAACCTCATGGTTAGGGAGAATCGAATTTGGCAAGTTGGGAAAAACTCACTTTTGATTTGGCCAATTTACATGTTCATACATTTGTGCCATTTTGAATTCAGCTTGCTTTCCTTGATTACAGGTCCTATATCCCATTTTCACTCAATAATTTAATGCTAACTCATTGTGCCAAGGCCTTGTTTTATGTGTTTAAGCATTACATGGAAGATTAAGCCATTTTTAGATAAAGCATTTTTGCCATTTTTGAAAAGTAGAACTTTATGTCAAATGCAAATCCAAGCAAGTACAATGCAAATCCTTTTGGCACAAGTTATTAGACTAATTACACTGATCAAGACTAAGTTGTGCAGCACATTAGGGGGGCCTCTATCAGTCTAAAACTCAAGTGGACATTTTCTTGCTTAAGTGTGAAGAAACGTAGCATAACAAGACACAACTCTCATTCCTGTAAACCAGAGCTTAAGCAAAGTTATCAAACACTTTCTAATCATCAAACCTGAGCTAGAACACGAGCCAACCATCTCCAACACCCTCTCAAACACAGAATCACCCTCAAATTGCCAAAACAGGGGACCTGCTGCAGATTGAGTTCCATAACTCATTCCATTCGTGCATTCTTGCTAAAAACACTTCAAACACATCCCACAACATCCCTTGAAGCTATTCCAAACCTCAAACACGACCTGTAACACTCCCAATCAACATCACCATTTTCATTTTTTCTGTTTTGCAGGTGGAGTTCTATAGCTCGATTCAGCTAGTTTCAAAGCAAACTAAAGGTTGGAGAAGCATCCCTGAACTTCAAGCAAGCTATTCTAATCATCACCTTGCACTGAAAGTATCTCCATTGCCAGATACGATTCAAGTTGAATAGGTAAGTTCATGAACTCGTATCTCTCTATCCAGGCATTGTTAGCTTTAGGTTGTGAAGAAAATATGTCACATTCATAGCCCTGAACATGCCCATGTAATTAGTTTTCATTTATGTTACGTGTGCTATGAGAATTTGATGTCTGAACTTGGAACAAAACTAGGTCAGGAATTGGGGGAGAAGAAATTCTCTCTCATTTCTGAGAGTTAGATTGATTTCTTTATATGTCTAGAATCGTGGCTTCAAGCTCTACAGGTTTCATGTTGGAAGATTTGGCAAAAGATCAAGGAATCTGGAGATAGCAAACGCGTGTTTGTTTGAACAGAAATGCTGGAGGTTGAGATGACAGGGACTTTGGGCTGGGCCTGTTTCACTTTCCTATTTGCACCCTTTTGTTACTTTTGAACCCCCTTGGCCCATTGTGCTTATTTTAATCATTTTTTTACTTTTGCTTTTTATTCCTGACTTATTTATTTTTCCTCATAATATTAAAAATATAAAAAATATTTTTCACACTATTTTATATTTATTAGGTATTTATTTGTTTAAATTGATGTTTTGTACATAAATAAATACCTAGATATACTTTTATTTAAAAA
>CATIWC010003644.1:0-65169 GCA_948472305.1 Vicia faba
TTCCATATACATTTGAAATAATTCAAATTATCTAATGAGTCTCGATAGTATATTTATTCACCATATTCATATTGTATTATGGTATAATAGATGTAAACAGTTTCAGTATTTTCTAATTCTCCATCACCAAATCTTAGGTTACTTCATCACTAAGAAACTAAGTTAAAACACTATTACTTAATGACATATATTCCATATACATTTGAAATAATTCAAATTATCTAATGAGTCTCTATAGTATATTTATCCACCATATTCATATTGTATTATGGTGTAATAGATGTAAACTGTTTCAGTATTTTGTAATACTCCATCACAAAATCTTAGGTTACTTCATCACTAAGAACTAAGTTAAAAGACTATTACTTAATGACACATATTCCATATACATTTGAAATAATTCAAATTATCTAATGAGTCTCGATAGTATATTTATTCACCATATTCATATTGTATTTTGGTATAATAGATGTAAACAATTTCAGTATTTTCTAATTCTCCATCACCAAATTTTAGGTTACTTCATCACTAAGAAACTAAGTTAAAAGACTATTACTTAATGACACATATTCCATATACATTTGAAATAATTCAAATTATATAATGAGTCTCGATAGTATATTTATTCACCATATTCATATTGTATTATGGTATAATACATGTAAACAGTTTCAGTATTTTCTAATTCTCCATCACCAAATCTTAGGTTACTTCATCACTAAGAAAATAAGTTAAAAGACTATTACTTAATGAAACATATTCCCATATACATTTGAAATAATTCAAATTATCTAATGAGTCTCGATAGTATATTTACCCACCATATTCATATTGTATTATGGTATAATAGATGTAAACAGTTTCAGTATTTTCTAATTCTCCATCACCAAATCTTAGGTTACTTCATCACTAAGAAACTAAGTTAAAAGACTATTACTTAATGACACATATTCCATATACATTTGAAATAATTCAAATTATCTAATGAGTCACAATAGTATATTTATTCACCATATTCATATTGTATTTTGGTATAATAGATGTAAACAATTTCAATATTTTCCTTCTTTTCCATCACCAAATTTTAGGTTACTTCTTCACCAAGAAACTAAGTTAAAAGACTATTACTTAATGACACATATTATATATACATTTGAAATAATCAAATTATCTAATGAGTCTCGATAGTATATTTATCCACCATATTCATATTGTATTATGGTATATTAGATGTAAACAGTTTCAGTATCTTCTAATTCTCCATCACCAAATCTTAGGTTACTTCATCACTAAGAAACTAAGTTAAAAGACTATTACTTAATGACACATATTCCATATACATGTGAAATAATTCAAATTATCTAATGAGTCTAGATAGTATATTTATCCACCATATTCATATTGTATTATGGTATATAGATGTAAACAGTTTCAGTATTTTCTAACTCTCCATCACCAAATCTTAGGTTACTTCATCACTAAGAAACTAAGTTAAAACACTATTACTTAATGACATATATTCCATATACATTTGAAATAAATCAAATTATCTAATGAGTCTCTATTGTATATTTATCCACCATATTCATATTGTATTATGGTGTAATAGATGTAAACAGTTTCAGTATTTTCTAATACTCCATCACAAAATCTTAGGTTACTTCATCACTTAGAAACTAAGTTAAAAGACTATTACTTAATGACACATATTCCATATACATTTGAAATAATTCAAATTATCTAATGAGTCTCTATTGTATATTTATCCACCATATTCATATTGTATTATGGTGTAATAGATGTAAACAGTTTCAGTATTTTCTAATACTCCATCACAAAATCTTAGGTTACTTCTTCACTTAGAAACTAAGTTAAAAGACTATTACTTAATGACACATATTCCATATACATTTGAAATAATTCAAATTATCTAATGAGTCTCGATAGTATATTTATTCACCATATTCATATTGTATTATGGTATAATACATGTAAACAGTTTCAGTATTTTCTAATTCTCCTTTACCAAATCTTAGGTTACTTCATCACTAAGAATCTAAGTTAAAAGACTATTACTTAATGACACATATTCCATATACATTTGAAATAATTCAAATTATCTAATGAGTCTCGATAGTATATTTACCCACCATATTCATATTGTATTATGGTATAATAGATGTAAACAATTTTAGTATTTTCCTTTTTTTCCATCACCAAATTTTAGGTTACTTCTTCACCAAGAAACTAAGTTAAAAGACTATTACTTAATGACACATATTATATATACATTTGAAATAATTCAAATTATCTAATGAGTCTCGATAGTATATTTTATCCACCATATTCATATTGTATTATGGTATAATAGATTTAAACAGTTTCAGTATTTTCTAATTTTGCATCACCAAATCTTAGGTTACTTCATCACTAAGAAACTAAGTTAAAAGACTATTATTTAATGACATATATTCCATATACATTTGAAATAATTCAAATTATCTAATGAGTCTCGATAGTATATTTATTCAACATATTCATATTGTATTATGGTATAATAGTTATAAACAGTTTCAGTATTTTCTAATTCTCCATCACCAAATCTTAGGTTACTTCATCACTAAGAAACTAAGTTAAAAGACTATTACTGAATGACACATATTCCATATACATTTGAAATAATTTAAATTATCTAATGAGTCTAGATAGTATATTTATCCACCATATTCATATTGTATTATGGTATAATAAATGTAAACAGTTTCAGTATTTTCTAATTCTCCATCACCAAAGCTTAGGTTACTTCATCACTAAGAAACTAAGTTAAAAGACTATTACTTAATGACACATATTCCATATACATTTGAAATAATTCAAATTATCTAATGAGTCTAGATAGTATATTTATTCACCATATTCATATTGCATTATGGTATAATAGATGTAAACAGTTTCAGTATTTTCTAATTCTCCATCACCAAATCTTAGGTTACTTCATCACTAAGAAACTAAGTTAAAAGACTATTACTTATTGACTCATATTCCATATACATTTGTAATAATTCAAATTATCTAATGAGTCTCGATAGTATATTTACCCACCATATTCATATTGTAATATGGTATAATATATGTAAACAGTTTCAGTATTTCTAATTCTCCATCACCAAATCTTAGGTTACTTCATCACTAAGAAACTAAGTTAAAAAACTATTACTTAATGACACATATTCCATATACATTTGAAATAATTCAAATTATCTAATGAGTCTCGATAGTATATTTACCCACCATATTCATATGGTATTATGGTATAATAGTTGTAAACAGTTTCAGTATTTTCTAATTCTCCATCACCAAATCTTAGGTTACTTCATCACTAAGAAACTAAGTTAAAAGACTATTACTTAATGACACATATTCCATATACATTTGAAATAATTCAAATTATCTAATGAGTCTCGAAAGTATATTTACCCACCTTATTCATATTGTATTATGGTATAATACATGTAAACAGTTTCAGTATTTTCTAATTCTCCATCACCAAAGCTTAGGTTACTTCATCACTAAGAAACTAAGTTAAAAGACTATTACTTAATGACACATATTCCATATACATTTGAAATAATTCAAATTATCTAATGAGTCTAGATAGTATATTTATTCACCATATTCATATTGCATTATGGTATAATAGATGTAAACAGTTTCAGTATTTTCTAATTCTCCATCACCAAATCTTAGGTTACTTCATCACTAAGAAACTAAGTTAAAAGACTATTACTTAATGACCAATATTCCATATACATTTGAAATAATTCAAATTATCTAATGAGTCTCGATAGTATATTTATTCACCATATTCATATTGTATTATGGTATAATAGATGTAAACAGTTTCAGTATTTCTAATTCTCCATCACCAAATCTTAGGTTACTTCATCACTAAGAAACTAAGTTAAAAAACTATTACTTAATGACACATATTCCATATACATTTGAAATAATTCAAATTATCTAATGAGTCTCGATAGTATATTTACCCACCATATTCATATTGTAATATGGTATAATATATGTAAACAGTTTCAGTATTTCTAATTCTCCATCACCAAATCTTAGGTTACTTCATCACTAAGAAACTAAGTTAAAAAACTATTACTTAATGACACATATTCCATATACATTTGAAATAATTCAAATTATCTAATGAGTCTCGATAGTATATTTACCCACCATATTCATATGGTATTATGGTATAATAGTTGTAAACAGTTTCAGTATTTTCTAATTCTCCATCACCAAATCTTAGGTTACTTCATCACCAAGAAACTAAGTTAAAAGACTATTACTTAATGACACATATTCCATATACATTTGAAATAACTCAAATTATCTAATGTGTCTCGATAGTATATTTATTCACCATATTCATATTGTATTATGGTATAATACATGTAAACAGTTTCAGTATTTTCTAATTCTCCATCACCAAATCTTAGGTTACTTCATCACTAAGAAACTAAGTTAAAAGACTATTACTTAATGACACATATTCCATATACATTTGAAATAATTCAAATTATCTAATGAGTCTCGAAAGTATATTTACCCACCATATTCATATTGTATTATGGTATAATACATGTAAACAGTTTCAGTATTTTCTAATTCTCCATCACCAAATCTTAGGTTATTTCATCACTAAGAAACTAAGTTAAAAGACTATTACTTAATGACACATATTCCATATACATTTGAAATAACTCAAATTATCTAATGAGTCTCGATAGTATATTTTATTCACCATATTCATATTGTATTATGGTATAATACATGTAAACAGTTTCAGTATTTTCTAATTCTCCATCACCAAATCTTAGGTTACTTCATCACTAAGAAACTAAGTTAAAAGACTATTAATTAATGACATATATTCCATATACATTTGAAATAATTCAAATTATATAATGAGTCTCTATAGTATATTCATCCACCATATTCATATTGTATTATGGTATAATAGATGTAAACAGTTTCAGTATTTCTAATTCTCCATCACCAAATCTTAGGTTACTTTATCACTAAGAAACTAAGTTAAAAAACTATTACTTAATGACCAATATTCCATATACATTTGAAATAATTCAAATTATCTAATGAGTCTTGATAGTATATTTATTCACCATATTCATAATTGTATTATGGTATAATAGATGTAAACAGTTTCAGTATTTCTAATTCTCCATCACCAAATCTTAGGTTACTTCATCACTAAGAAACTAAGTTAAAAAACTATTACTTAATGACACATATTCCATATACATTTGAAATAATTCAAATTATCTAATGAGTCTCGATAGTATATTTACCCACCATATTCATATTGTAATATGGTATAATATATGTAAACAGTTTCAGTATTTCTAATTCTCCATCACCAAATCTTAGGTTACTTCATCACTAAGAAACTAAGTTAAAAAAACTATTACTTAATGACACATATTCCATATACATTTGAAATAATTCAAATTATCTAATGAGTCTCGATAGTATATTTACCCACCATATTCATATGGTATTATGGTATAATAGTTGTAAACAGTTTCAGTATTTTCTAATTCTCCATCACCAAATCTTAGGTTACTTCATCACTAAGAAACTAAGTTAAAAGACTATTACTTAATGACACATATTCCATATACATTTGAAATAACTCAAATTATCTAATGTGTCTCGATAGTATATTTATTCACCATATTCATATTGTATTATGGTATAATACATGTAAACAGTTTCAGTATTTTCTAATTCTCCATCACCAAATCTTAGGTTACTTCATCACTAAGAAACTAAGTTAAAAGACTATTACTTAATGACACATATTCCATATACATTTGAAATAATTCAAATCATCTAATGAGTCTCGAAAGTATATTTACCTACCATATTCATATTGTATTATGGTATAATACATGTAAACAGTTTCAGTATTTTCTAATTCTCCATCACCAAATCTTAGGTTATTTCATCACTAAGAAACTAAGTTAAAAGACTATTACTTAATGACACATATTCCATATACATTTGAAATAACTCAAATTATCTAATGAGTCTCGATAGTATATTTATTCACCATATTCATATTGTATTATGGTATAATACATGTAAACAGTTTCAGTATTTTCTAATTCTCCATCACCAAATCTTAGGTTACTTCATCACTAAGAAACTAAGTTAAAAGACTATTAATTAATGACATATATTCCATATACATTTGAAATAATTCAAATTATATAATGAGTCTCTATAGTATATTTATCCACCATATTCATATTGTATTATGGTATAATAGATGTAAACAGTTTCAGTATTTTCTAATTCTCCATCACCAAATCTTAGGTTACTTTATCACTAAGAAACTAAGTTAAAAGACTATTACTTAATGACACATATTCCATATACATTTGAAGTAATTCAAATTATCTAATGAGTCTCGATAGTATATTTATTCACCATATTCATATTGTATTATGGTAAAATACATGTAAAAAGTTTCAGTATTTTCTAAGTCTCCATCACCAAATCTTAGGTTACTTCATCACTAAGAAACTAAGTTAAAAAAATATTACTTAATGACACATATTCCATATACATTTGAAATAATTCAAATTATCTAATGAGTCTCGATAGTATATTTACCCACCATATTCATATTGTATTATGGTATAATAGATGTAAACAGTTTCAATATTTCTAATTCTCCATCACCAAATCTTAGGTTACTTCATCACTAAGAAACTAAGTTAAAAAACTATTACTTAATAACACATATTCCATATACATTTGAAATAATTCAAATTATCTAATGAGTCTCGATAGTATATTTACCCACCATATTCATATTGTATTATGGTATAATAGATGTAAACAGTTTCAGTATTTCTAATTCTCCATCACCAAATCTTAGGTTACTTCATCACTAAGAAACTAAGTTAAAAGACTATTACTTAATGACCAATATTCCATATACATTTGAAATAATTCAAATTATCTAATGAGTATCGATAGTATATTTATTCACCATATTCATATTGTATTATGGTATAATAGATGTAAACAGTTTCAGTATTTCTAATTCTCCATCACCAAATCTTAGGTTACTTCATCACTAAGAAACTAAGTTAAAAAACTATTACTTAATGACACATATTCCATATACATTTGAAATAATTCAAATTATCTAATGAGTCTCGATAGTATATTTACCCACCATATTCATATTGTAATATGGTATAATATATGTAAACAGTTTCAGTATTTCTAATTCTCCATCACCAAATCTTAGGTTACTTCATCACTAAGAAACTAAGTTAAAAAACTATTACTTAATGAAACATATTCCATATACATTTGAAATAATTCAAATTATCTAATGAGTCTCGATAGTATATTTACCCACCATATTCATATGGTATTATGGTATAATAGTTGTAAACAGTTTCAGTATTTTCTAATTCTCCATCACCAAATCTTAGGTTACTTCATCACTAAGAAACTAAGTTAAAAGACTATTACTTAATGACACATATTCCATATACATTTGAAATAACTCAAATTATCTAATGTGTCTCGATAGTATATTTATTCACCATATTCATATTGTATTATGGTATAATACATGTAAACAGTTTCAGTATTTTCTAATTCTCCATCACCAAATCTTAGGTTACTTCATCACTAAGAAACTAAGTTAAAAGACTATTACTTAATGACACATATTCCATATACATTTGAAATAATTCAAATTATCTAATGAGTCTCGAAAGTATATTTACCCACCATATTCATATTGTATTATGGTATAATACATGTAAACAGTTTCAGTATTTTCTAATTCTCCATCACCAAATCTTAGGTTATTTCATCACTAAGAAACTAAGTTAAAAGACTATTACTTAATGACACATATTCCATATACATTTGAAATAACTCAAATTATCTAATGAGTCTCGATAATATATTTATTCACCATATTCATATTGTATTATGGTATAATACATGTAAACAGTTTCAGTATTTTCTAATTCTCCATCACCAAATCTTAGGTTACTTCATCACTAAGAAACTAAGTTAAAAGACTATTAATTAATGACACATATTCCATATACATTTGAAATAATTCAAATTATATAATGAGTCTCTATAGTATATTTATCCACCATATTCATATTGTATTATGGTATAATAGATGTAAACAGTTTCAGTATTTTCTAATTCTCCATCACCAAATCTTAGGTTACTTTATCACTAAGAAACTAAGTTAAAAGACTATTACTTAATGACACATATTCCATATACATTTGAAGTAATTCAAATTATCTAATGAGTCTCGATAGTATATTTATTCACCATATTCATATTGTATTATGGTATAATACATGTAAACAGTTTCAGTATTTTCTAAGTCTCCATCACCAAATCTTAGGTTACTTCATCACTAAGAAACTAAGTTAAAAAAATATTACTTAATGACACATATTCCATATACATTTGAAATAATTCAAATTATCTAATGAGTCTCGATAGTATATTTACCCACCATATTCATATTGTATTATGGTATAATAGATGTAAACAGTTTCAATATTTCTAATTCTCCATCACCAAATCTTAGGTTACTTCATCACTAAGAAACTAAGTTAAAAAACTATTACTTAATGACACATATTCCATATACATTTGAAATAATTCAAATTATCTATTGAGTCTCGATAGTATATTTACCCACCATATTCATATGGTATTATGGTATAATAGTTGTAAACAGTTTCAGTATTTTCTAATTCTCATCACCAAATCTTAGGTTACTTCATCACTAAGAAACTAAGTTAAAAGACTATTACTTAATGACACATATTCCATATACATTTGAAATAACTCAAATTATCTAATGTGTCTCGATAGTATATTTATTCACCATATTCATATTGTATTATGGTATAATACATGTAAACAGTTTCAGTATTTTCTAATTCTCCATCACCAAATCTTAGGTTACTTCATCACTAAGAAACTAAGTTAAAAGACTATCACTTAATGACACATATTCCATATACATTTGAAATAATTCAAATTATCTAATGAGTCTCGAAAGTATATTTATCCACCATATTCATATTGTATTATGGTATAATACATGTAAACAGTTTCAGTATTTTCTAATTCTCCATCACCAAATCTTAGGTTACTTCATCACTAAGAAACTAAGTTAAAAGACTATTAATTAATGACATATATTCCATATACATTTGAAATAATTCAAATTATCTAATGAGTCTCTATAGTATATTTATCCACCATATTCATATTGTATTATGGTATAATAGATGTAAACAGTTTAAGTATTTTTCTAATTCTCCATCACCAAATCTTAGGTTACTTTATCACTAAGAAACTAAGTTAAAAGACTATTACTTAATGACACATATTCCATATACATTTGAAGTAATTCAAATTATCTAATGAGTCTCGATAGTATATTTATTCACCATATTCATATTGTATTATGGTATAATACATGTAAACAGTTTCAATATTTTCTAAGTCTCCATCACCAAATCTTAGGTTACTTCATCACTAAGAAACTAAGTTAAATAAATATTACTTAATGACACATATTCCATATACATTTGAAATAATTCAAATTATCTAATGAGTCTCGATAGTATATTTACCCACCATATTCATATTGTATTATGGTATAATAGATGTAAACAGTTTCAATATTTCTAATTCTCCATCTCCAAATCTTAGGTTAGTTCATCACTAAGAAACTAAGTTAAAAGACTATTACATAATGACACATATTCCATATACATTTGAAATAATTCAAATTATCTAATGTGTCTCGATAGTATATTTATTCACCATATTCATATTGTATTATGGTATAATAGATGTAAACAGTATCAGTATTTTCTAATTCTCCATCACCAAATCTTAGGTTACTTCATCATTAAGAAACTAAGTTAAAACACTATTACTTAATGACATATATTCCATATACATTTGAAATAATTCAAATTATCTAATGAGTCTCTATAGTATATTTATCCACCATATTTATATTGTATTATGGTGTAATAGATGTAAACAGTTTCAGTATTTTCTAATACTCCATCACAAAATCTTAGGTTACTTCATCACTAAGAAACTAAGTTAAAAGACTATTACTTAATGACACATATTCCATATACATTTGAAATAATTCAAATTATCTAATGAGTCTCGATAGTATATTTATTCATCATATTCATATTGTATTATGGTATAATACATGTAAACAGTTTCAGTATTTTCTAATACTCCATCACCAAATCTTGGGTTACTTCATCATTAAGAAACTAAGTTAAAAGACTATTACTTAATGACAAATATTCCATATACATTTGAAATAATTCAAATTATCTAATGAGTCTCGATAGTATATTTACCCACCATATTCATATTGTATTATGGTATAATAGATGTAAAAAATTTCGTTATTTTCTAATTCTCCATCACCAAATCTTAGGTTAGTTCATCACTAAGAAACTAAGTTAAAAGACTATTACTTAATGACACATATTCCATATACATTTGAAATAATTCAAATTATCTAATGAGTCCCGATAGTATATTTATTCACCATATTCATATTGTATTATGGTATAATAGATGTAAACAGTTTCAGTATTTTCTAATTTCTCCATCACCAAATCTTAGGTTACTTCATCACTAAGAAATTAAGTTAAAAGACTATTACTTAATGACACATATTCCATATAGATTTGAAATAATTCAAATTATCTAATGAGTCTCGATAGTATATTTATTCACCATATTCATATTGTATTATGGTATAATACATGTAAACAGTTTCAGTATTTTCTAATTCTCCATCACCAAATCTTAGGTTACTTCATCATTAAGAAACTAAGTTAAAAGACTATTACTTAATGACACATATTCCATATACATTTGAAATAATTCAAATTATCTAAAGAGTCTCGATAGTATATTTATTCATCATATTCATATTGTATTATGGTATAATACATGTAAACAGTTTCAGTATTTTCTAATTCTCCATCACCAAATCTTAGGTTACTTCATCATTAAGAAACTAAGTTAAAAGACTATTACTTAATGACAAATATTCCATATACATTTGAAATAATTCAAATTATCTAATGAGTCTCGATAGTATATTTACCCACCATATTCATATTGTATTATGGTATAATAGATGTAAAAAATTTCGTTATTTTCTAATTCTCAATCACCAAATCTTAGGTTAGTTCATCACTAAGAAACTAAGTTAAAAGACTATTACTTAATGACACATATTCCATATACATTTGAAATAATTCAAATTATCTAATGAGTCTCGATAGTATATTTATTCACCATATTCATATTGTATTATGGTATAATACATGTAAACAGTTTCAGTATTTTCTAATTCTCCATCACCAAATCTTAGGTTACTTCATCACTAAGAAACTAAGTTAAAAGACTATTACTTAATGACACATATTCCATATACATTTGAAATAATTCAAATTATCTAATGAGTCTCGAAAGTATATTTACCCACCATATTCATATTGTATTATGGTATAATACATGTAAACAGTTTCAGTATTTTCTAATTCTCCATCACCAAATCTTAGGTTATTTCATCACTAAGAAACTAAGTTAAAAGACTATTACTTAATGACACATATTCCATATACATTTGAAATAACTCAAATTATCTAATGTGTCTCGATAGTATATTTATTCACCATATTCATATTGTATTATGGTATAATACATGTAAACAGTTTCAGTATTTTCTAATTCTCCATCACCAAATCTTAGGTTACTTCATCACTAAGAAACTAAGTTAAAAGACTATTACTTAATGACACATATTCCATATACATTTGAAATAATTCAAATTATCTAATGAGTCTCGAAAGTATATTTACCCACCATATTCATATTGTATTATGGTATAATACATGTAAACAGTTTCAGTATTTTCTAATTCTCCATCACCAAATCTTAGGTTATTTCATCACTAAGAAACTAAGTTAAAAGACTATTACTTAATGACACATATTCCATATACATTTGAAATAACTCAAATTATCTAATGAGTCTCGATAGTATATTTATTCACCATATTCATATTGTATTATGGTATAATACATGTAAACAGTTTCAGTATTTTCTAATTCTCCATCACCAAATCTTAGGTTACTTCATCACTAAGAAACTAAGTTAAAAGACTATTAATTAATGACACATATTCCATATACATTTGAAATAATTCAAATTATATAATGAGTCTCTATAGTATATTTATCCACCATATTCATATTGTATTATGGTATAATAGATGTAAACAGTTTCAGTATTTTTCTAATTCTCCATCACCAAATCTTAGGTTACTTTATCACTAAGAAACTAAGTTAAAAGACTATTACTTAATGACACATATTCCATATACATTTGAAGTAATTCAAATTATCTAATGAGTCTCGATAGTATATTTATTCACCATATTCATATTGTATTATGGTATAATACATGTAAACAGTTTCAGTATTTTCTAAGTCTCCATCACCAAATCTTAGGTTACTTCATCACTAAGAAACTAAGTTAAAAAAATATTACTTAATGACACATATTCCATATACATTTGAAATAATTCAAATTATCTAATGAGTCTCGATAGTATATTTACCCACCATATTCATATTGTATTATGGTATAATAGATGTAAACAGTTTCAATATTTCTAATTCTCCATCACCAAATCTTAGGTTACTTCATCACTAAGAAACTAAGTTAAAAAACTATTACTTAATGAAACATATTCCATATACATTTGAAATAATTCAAATTATCTAATGAGTCTCGATAGTATATTTACCCACCATATTCATATGGTATTATGGTATAATAGTTGTAAACAGTTTCAGTATTTTCTAATTCTCCATCACCAAATCTTAGGTTACTTCATCACTAAGAAACTAAGTTAAAAGACTATTACTTAATGACACATATTCCATATACATTTGAAATAACTCAAATTATCTAATGTGTCTCGATAGTATATTATTCACCATATTCATATTGTATTATGGTATAATACATGTAAACAGTTTCAGTATTTTCTAATTCTCCATCACCAAATCTTAGGTTACTTCATCACTAAGAAACTAAGTTAAAAGACTATTACTTAATGACACATATTCCATATACATTTGAAATAATTCAAATTATCTAATGAGTCTCGAAAGTATATTTACCCACCATATTCATATTGTATTATGGTATAATACATGTAAACAGTTTCAGTATTTTCTAATTCTCCATCACCAAATCTTAGGTTATTTCATCACTAAGAAACTAAGTTAAAAGACTATTACTTAATGACACATATTCCATATACATTTGAAATAACTCAAATTATCTAATGAGTCTCGATAGTATATTTATTCACCATATTCATATTGTATTATGGTATAATACATGTAAACAGTTTCAGTATTTTCTAATTCTCCATCACCAAATCTTAGGTTACTTCATCACTAAGAAACTAAGTTAAAAGACTATTAATTAATGACACATATTCCATATACATTTGAAATAATTCAAATTATATAATGAGTCTCTATAGTATATTTATTCCACCATATTCATATTGTATTATGGTATAATAGATGTAAACAGTTTCAGTATTTTCTAATTCTCCATCACCAAATCTTAGGTTACTTTATCACTAAGAAACTAAGTTAAAAGACTATTACTTAATGACACATATTCCATATACATTTGAAGTAATTCAAATTATCTAATGAGTCTCGATAGTATATTTATTCACCATATTCATATTGTATTATGGTATAATACATGTAAACAGTTTCAGTATTTTCTAAGTCTCCATCACCAAATCTTAGGTTACTTCATCACTAAGAAACTAAGTTAAAAAAATATTACTTAATGACACATATTCCATATACATTTGAAATAATTCAAATTATCTAATGAGTCTCGATAGTATATTTACCCACCATATTCATATTGTATTATGGTATAATAGATGTAAACAGTTTCAATATTTCTAATTCTCCATCACCAAATCTTAGGTTACTTCATCACTAAGAAACTAAGTTAAAAAACTATTACTTAATGACACATATTCCATATACATTTGAAATAATTCAAATTATCTATTGAGTCTCGATAGTATATTTACCCACCATATTCATATGGTATTATGGTATAATAGTTGTAAACAGTTTCAGTATTTTCTAATTCTCCATCACCAAATCTTAGGTTACTTCATCACTAAGAAACTAAGTTAAAAGACTATTACTTAATGACACATATTCCATATACATTTGAAATAACTCAAATTATCTAATGTGTCTCGATAGTATATTTATTCACCATATTCATATTGTATTATGGTATAATACATGTAAACAGTTTCAGTATTTTCTAATTCTCCATCACCAAATCTTAGGTTACTTCATCACTAAGAAACTAAGTTAAAAGACTATCACTTAATGACACATATTCCATATACATTTGAAATAATTCAAATTATCTAATGAGTCTCGAAAGTATATTTATCCACCATATTCATATTGTATTATGGTATAATACATGTAAACAGTTTCAGTATTTTCTAATTCTCCATCACCAAATCTTAGGTTACTTCATCACTAAGAAACTAAGTTAAAAAGACTATTAATTAATGACATATATTCCATATACATTTGAAATAATTCAAATTATCTAATGAGTCTCTATAGTATATTTATCCACCATATTCATATTGTATTATGGTATAATAGATGTAAACAGTTTAAGTATTTTCTAATTCTCCATCACCAAATCTTAGGTTACTTTATCACTAAGAAACTAAGTTAAAAGACTATTACTTAATGACACATATTCCATATACATTTGAAGTAATTCAAATTATCTAATGAGTCTCGATAGTATATTTATTCACCATATTCATATTGTATTATGGTATAATACATGTAAACAGTTTCAATATTTTCTAAGTCTCCATCACCAAATCTTAGGTTACTTCATCACTAAGAAACTAAGTTAAATAAATATTACTTAATGACACATATTCCATATACATTTGAAATAATTCAAATTATCTAATGAGTCTCGATAGTATATTTACCCACCATATTCATATTGTATTATGGTATAATAGATGTAAACAGTTTCAATATTTCTAATTCTCCATCTCCAAATCTTAGGTTAGTTCATCACTAAGAAACTAAGTTAAAAGACTATTACATAATGACACATATTCCATATACATTTGAAATAATTCAAATTATCTAATGTGTCTCGATAGTATATTTATTCACCATATTCATATTGTATTATGGTATAATAGATGTAAACAGTATCAGTATTTTCTAATTCTCCATCACCAAATCTTAGGTTACTTCATCATTAAGAAACTAAGTTAAAACACTATTACTTAATGACATATATTCCATATACATTTGAAATAATTCAAATTATCTAATGAGTCTCTATAGTATATTTATCCACCATATTTATATTGTATTATGGTGTAATAGATGTAAACAGTTTCAGTATTTTCTAATACTCCATCACAAAATCTTAGGTTACTTCATCACTAAGAAACTAAGTTAAAAGACTATTACTTAATGACACATATTCCATATACATTTGAAATAATTCAAATTATCTAATGAGTCTCGATAGTATATTTATTCATCATATTCATATTGTATTATGGTATAATACATGTAAACAGTTTCAGTATTTTCTAATACTCCATCACCAAATCTTGGGTTACTTCATCATTAAGAAACTAAGTTAAAAGACTATTACTTAATGACAAATATTCCATATACATTTGAAATAATTCAAATTATCTAATGAGTCTCGATAGTATATTTACCCACCATATTCATATTGTATTATGGTATAATAGATGTAAAAAATTTCGTTATTTTCTAATTCTCCATCACCAAATCTTAGGTTAGTTCATCACTAAGAAAACTAAGTTAAAAGACTATTACTTAATGACACATATTCCATATACATTTGAAATAATTCAAATTATCTAATGAGTCCCGATAGTATATTTATTCACCATATTCATATTGTATTATGGTATAATAGATGTAAACAGTTTCAGTATTTTCTAATTTCTCCATCACCAAATCTTAGGTTACTTCATCACTAAGAAATTAAGTTAAAAGACTATTACTTAATGACACATATTCCATATAGATTTGAAATAATTCAAATTATCTAATGAGTCTCGATAGTATATTTATTCACCATATTCATATTGTATTATGGTATAATACATGTAAACAGTTTCAGTATTTTCTAATTCTCCATCACCAAATCTTAGGTTACTTCATCATTAAGAAACTAAGTTAAAAGACTATTACTTAATGACACATATTCCATATACATTTGAAATAATTCAAATTATCTAAAGAGTCTCGATAGTATATTTATTCATCATATTCATATTGTATTATGGTATAATACATGTAAACAGTTTCAGTATTTTCTAATTCTCCATCACCAAATCTTAGGTTACTTCATCATTAAGAAACTAAGTTAAAAGACTATTACTTAATGACAAATATTCCATATACATTTGAAATAATTCAAATTATCTAATGAGTCTCGATAGTATATTTACCCACCATATTCATATTGTATTATGGTATAATAGATGTAAAAAATTTCGTTATTTTCTAATTCTCAATCACCAAATCTTAGGTTAGTTCATCACTAAGAAACTAAGTTAAAAGACTATTACTTAATGACACATATTCCATATACATTTGAAATAATTCAAATTATCTAATGAGTCTCGATAGTATATTTATTCACCATATTCATATTGTATTATGGTATAATACATGTAAACAGTTTCAGTATTTTCTAATTCTCCATCACCAAATCTTAGGTTACTTCATCACTAAGAAACTAAGTTAAAAGACTATTACTTAATGACACATATTCCATATACATTTGAAATAATTCAAATTATCTAATGAGTCTCGATAGTATATTTATTCACCATATTCATATTGTATTTTGGTATAATAGATGTAAACAATTTCAATATTTTCCTTCTTTTCCATCACCAAATTTTAGGTTACTTCATCACTAAGAAACTAAGTTAAAAGACTATTACTTAATGACACATATTCCATATACATTTGAAATAATTCAAATTATCTAATGAGTCTAGATAGTATATTTATCCACCATATTCATATTGTATTATGGTATAATAGATGTAAACAATTTCGTTATTTTCTAGTTCTCCATCTCCAAATCTTAGGTTAGTTCATCACTAAGAAACTAAGTTAAAAGACTATTACATAATGACACATATTCCATATACATTTGAAATAATTCAAATTATCTAATGTGTCTCGATAGTATATTTATTCACCATATTCATATTGTATTATGGTATAATAGATGTAAACAGTATCAGTATTTTCTAATTCTCCATCACCAAATCTTAGGTTACTTCATCACTAAGAAACTAAGTTAAAAGACTATTACTTAATGACATATATTCCATATACATTTGAAATAATTCAAATTATCTAATGAGTCTCTATAGTATATTTATCCACCATATTTATATTGTATTATGGTGTAATAGATGTAAACAGTTTCAGTATTTTCTAATACTCCATCACAAAATCTTAGGTTACTTCATCACTAAGAAACTAAGTTAAAAGACTATTACTTAATGACACATATTCCATATACATTTGAAATAATTCAAATTATCTAATGAGTCTCTATAGTATATTTATGAACCATATTCATATTGTATTATGGTATAATACATGTAAACAGTTTCAGTATTTTCTAATTCTCCATCACCAAATCTTAGGTTACTTCATCACTAAGAAACTAAGTTAAAAGACTATTACTTAATGACACATATTCCATATACATTTGAAATAATTCAAATTATCTAATGAGTCTCGATAGTATATTTATTCATCATATTCATATTGTATTATGGTATAATACATGTAAACAGTTTCAGTATTTTCTAATTCTCCATCACCAAATCTTAGGTTACTTCATCATTAAGAAACTAAGTTAAAAGACTATTACTTAATGACAAATATTCCATATACATTTGAAATAATTCAAATTATCTAATGAGTCTCGATAGTATATTTACCCACCATATTCATATTGTATTATGGTATAATAGATGTAAAAAATTTCGTTATTTTCTAATTCTCAATCACCAAATCTTAGGTTAGTTCATCACTAAGAAACTAAGTTAAAAGACTATTATTTAATGACACATATTCCATATACATTTGAAATAATTCAAATTATCTAATGAGTCTCGATAGTATATTTATTCACCATATTCATATTGTATTATGGTATAATACATGTAAACAGTTTCAGTATTTTCTAATTCTCCATCACCAAATCTTAGGTTACTTCATCACTAAGAAACTAAGTTAAAAGACTATTACTTAATGACACATATTCCATATACATTTGAAATAATTCAAATTATCTAATGAGTCTCGATAGTATATTTATTCACCATATTCATATTGTATTTTGGAATAATAGATGTAAACAATTTCAATATTTTCCTTCTTTTCCATCACCAAATTTTAGGTTACTTCATCACTAAGAAACTAAGTTAAAAGACTATTACTTAATGACACATATTCCATATACATTTGAAATAATTCAAATTATCTAATGAGTCTAGATAGTATATTTATCCACCATATTCATATTGTATTATGGTATAATAGATGTAAACAATTTCGTTATTTTCTAGTTCTCCATCTCCAAATCTTAGGTTAGTTCATCACTAAGAAACTAAGTTAAAAGACTATTACTTAATGACACATATTCCATATACATTTGAAATAATTCAAATTATCTAATGAGTCTCGATAGTATATTTATTCACCATATTCATATTGTATTATGGTATAATACATGTAAACAGTTTCAGTATTTTCTAATTCTCCATCACGAAATCTTAGGTTACTTCATCACTAAGAAACTAAGTTAAAAGACTATTACTTAATGACACATATTCCATACACATTTGAAATAATTCAAATTATCTAATGAGTCTCGATAGTATATTTATTCACCATATTCATATTGTATTTTGGTATAATAGATGTAAACAATTTCAATATTTTCCTTCTTTTCCATCACCAAAATTTAGGTTACTTCATCACTAAGAAACTAAGTTACAAAAACTATTACTTAATGACACATATTCCATATACATTTGAAATAATTCAAATTATCTAATGAGTCTCGATAGTATATTTACCCACCATATTCATATTGTATTATGGTATAATAGATGTAAACAGTATCAGTATTTTCTAATTCTCCATCACCAAATCTTAGGTTACTTCATCACTAAGAAACTAAGTTAAAACACTATTACTTAATGACATATATTCCATATACATTTGAAATAATTCAAATTATCTAATGAGTCTCTATAGTATATTTATCCACCATATTTATATTGTATTATGGTGTAATAGATGTAAACAGTTTCAGTATTTTCTAATACTCCATCACAAAATCTTAGGTTACTTCATCACTAAGAAACTAAGTTAAAAGACTATTACTTAATGACACATATTCCATATACATTTGAAATAATTCAAATTATCTAATGAGTCTCTATAGTTTATTTATCCACCATATTCATAATGTATTATGGTATAATAGATGTAAAATGTTTCAGAATTTTCTAATTCTCCATCATCAAATCTTAGGTTACTTCATCACTAAGAAACTAAGTTAAAAGACTATTACTTAATGACACATATTCCATATACATTTGAAATAATTCAAATCATCTAATGAGTCTCGATAGTATATTTATTCACCATATTCATATTGTATTATGGTATAATACATGTAAACAGTTTCAGTATTTTCTAATTCTCCATCACCAAATCTTAGGTTACTTCATCACTAAGAAACTAAGTTAAAAGACTATTACTTAATGACACATATTCCATATACATTTGAAATAATTCAAATTATCTAATGAGTCTCGATAGTATATTTACCCACCATATTCATATTGTATTATGGTATAATAGATGTAAGCAATTTCAGTATTTTCTAATTCTCAATCACCAAATCTTAGGTTACTTCATCACTAAGAAACTAAGTTAAAAGACTATTACTTAATGACACATATTCCATATACATTTGAAATAATTCAAATTATCTAATGAGTTTCGATAGTATATTTATTCACCATATTCATATTGTATTTTGGTATAATAGATGTAAACAATTTCACTATTTTCCTTCTTTTCCATCACCAAATTTTAGGTTACTTCTTCACCAAGAAACAAAGTTAAAAGTCTATTACTTAATGACACATATTATATATACATTTGAAATAATTAAAATTATCTAATGAGTCTCGATAGTATATTTATCCACCATATTCATATTGTATTATGGTACAATAGATGTAAACAATTTTAGTATTTTCTAATTCTCCATCACCAAATCTTAGGTTACTTCATCACTAAGAAACTAAGTTAAAAGACTATTACTTAATGACACATATTCCATATACATTTGAAATAATTCAAATTATCTAATGAGTCTCGATAGTATATTTATTCACCATATTCATATTGTATTTTGGTATAATAGATGTAAACAATTTCAATATTTTCCTTCTTTTCCATCACCAAATTTTAGGTTACTTCTTCACCATGAAAATAAGTTAAAAGACTATTACTTAATGACACATATTATATATACATTTGAAATAATTCAAATTATCTAATGAGTCTCGATAGTATATTTATCCACCATATTCATATTGTATTATGGTATAATAGATGTAAACAGTTTCAATATTTTCTAATTCTCCATCACTAAATCTTAGGTTACTTCATCACTAAGAAACTAAGTTAAAAGACTATTACTTAATGACACATATTCCATATACATTTGAAATAATTCAAATTATCTAATGAGTCTAAATAGTAATTTTCCACCATATTCATATTGTATTATGGTATGATAGATGTAAACAGTTTCGGTATTTTCTAGTTCTCCATCTCCAAATCTTAGGTTAGTTCATCACTAAGAAACTAAGTTAAAAGACTATTACATAATGACACATATTCCATATACATTTGAAATAATTCAAATTATCTAATGAGTCTCGATAGTATATTTATTCACCATATTCATATTGTATTATGGTATAATAGATTTAAACAGTTTCAGTATTTTCTAATTCTCCATCACCAAATCTTAGGTTACTTCATCACTAAGAAACTAAGTTAAAACACTATTACTTAATGACATATATTCCATATACATTTGAAATAATTCAAATTATCTAATGAGTCTCTATAGTATATTTATCAACCATATTCATATTGTATTATGGTGTAATAGATGTAAACAGTTTCAGTATTTTCTAATACTCCATCACAAAATCTTAGGTTACTTCATCACTAAGACACTAAGTTAAAAGAATATTACTTAATGACACATATTCCATATACATTTGAAATAATTCAAATTATCTAATGAATCTCTATAGTTTATTTATCCACCATATTCATATTGTATTATGGTATAATAGATGTAAACAGTTTCAGTATTTTCTAATTCTCCATCATCAAATCTTAGGTTACTTCATCACTAAGAAACTAAGTTAAAAGACTATTACTTAATGACACATGTTCCATATACATTTGAAATAATTCAAATTATCTAATGAGTCTCGAGAGTATATTTATTCACCATATTCATATTGTATTATGGTATAATACATGTAAACAGTTTCAGTATTTTCTAATTCTCCATCACCAAATCTTAGGTTACTTCATCATTAAGAAACTAAGTTAAAAGACTATTACTTAATGACACATATTCCATATACATTTGAAATAATTCAAATTATCTAATGAGTCTCGATAGTATATTTACCCACCATATTCATATTGTATTATGGTATAATAGATGTAAACAATTTCGGTATTTTCTAATTCTCAATCACCAAATCTTAGGTTACTTCATCACTAAGAAACTAAGTTAAAAGACTATTACTTAATGACACATATTCCATATACATTTGAAATAATTCAAATTATCTAATGAGTTTCGATAGTATATTTATTCACCATATTCATATTGTATTTTGGTATAATAGATGTAAACAATTTTAGTATTTTCCTTCTTTTCCATCACCAAATTTTAGGTTACTTCTTCACCAAGAAACTAAGTTAAAAGACTATTACTTAATGACACGTATTATATATACATTTGAAATAATTCAAATTATCTAACGAGTCTCGATAGTATATTTATCCACCATATTCATATTGTATTATGGTATAATAGATTTAAACAGTTTCAGTATTTTCTAATTCTGCATCACCAAATCTTAGGTTACTTCATCACTAAGAAACTAAGTTAAAATACTATTATTTAATGACACATATTCCATATACATTTGAAATAATTCAAATTATCTAATGAGTCTCGATAGTATATTTATTCACCATATTCATATTGTATTATGGTATAATAGTTATAAACAGTTTCAGTATTTTCTAATTCTCCATCACCAAATCTTAGGTTACTTCATCACTAAGAAACCAAGTTAAAAGACTATTACTTAATGAATCATATTCCATATACATTTGAAATAATTTAAATTATCTAATGAGTCTAGATAGTATATTTATCCACCATATTCATATTGTATTATGGTATAATAAATGTAAACAGTTTCAGTATTTTCTAATTCTCCATCACCAAATCTTAGGTTACTTCATCACTAAGAAACTAAGTTAAAAGACTATTACTTAATGACACATATTCCATATACATTTGAAATAATTCAAATTATCTAATGAGTCTAGATAGTATATTTATTCACCATATTCATATTTCATTATGGTATAATAGATGTAAACAGTTTCAGTATTTTCTAATTCTCCATCACCAAATCTTAGGTTACTTCATCACTATGAAACTAAGTTAAAAGACTATTACTTAATGACACATATTCCATATACATTTGAAATAATTCAAATTATCTAATGAGTCTAGATAGTATATTTATCCACCATATTCATATTGTATTATGGTATAATAGATGTAAATAGTTTCGGTATTTTCTAATTCTCAATCACCAAATCTTAGGTTACTTCATCACTAAGAAACTAAGTTAAAAGACAATTACTTAATGACATATATTCCATATACATTTAAAATAATTCAAATTATCTAATGAGTCTAGATAGTATATTTATCCACCATATTCATATTGTATTATGGTATAATAGATGTAAATAGTTTCGGTATTTTCTAATTCTCCATCACCAAATCTTAGGTTAGTTCATCACTAAGAAACTAAGTTAAAAGTCTATTACTTAATGACACATATTCCATATACATTTGAAATAATTCAAATTATCTAATGAGTCTCGATAGTATATTTATTCACCATATTCATATAGTATTATGGTATAATAGTTGTAAACAGTTTCAGTATTTTCTAATTCTCCATCACCAAATCTTAGGTTACTTCATCACTAAGAAACTAAGTTAAAAGACTATTACTTAATGACACATATTCTATATACATTTGAAATAACTCAAATTATCTAATGTGTCTCGATAGTATATTTATTCACCATATTCATATTGTATTATGGTATAATACATGTAAATAGTTTCTGTATTTTCTAATTTTCCATCACCAAATCTTAGGTTACTTCATCACTAAGAAACTAAGTTAAAAGACTATTACTTAATGACACATATTCCATATACATTTGAAATAATTCAAATTATCTAATGAGTCTCGATAGTATATTTATTCACCATATTCATATTGCATTATGGTATAATAGATGTAAACAGTTTCAGTATTTTCTAATTCTCCATCATTAAATCTAGGTTACTTCATCACTAAGAAACTAAGTTAAAAGACTATTACTTAATGACACATATTCCATATACATTTGAAATAATTCAAATTATCTAATGAGTCTCTATAGTATATTTATCCACCATATTCATATTTTATTTGGTATAATAGATGTAAACAGTTTCAGTATTTTCTAATTCTCCATCACCAAATCTTAGGTTACTTCATCACTAAGAAACTAAGTTAAAAGACTATTACTTAATGACACATATTCCATATACATTTGAAATAATTCAAATTATCTAATGAGTCTCGATAGTATATTTATTCACCATATTCATATTGTATTATGGTATGATACATGTAAACAGTTTCAGTATTTTCTAAGTCTCCATCACCAAATCTTAGGTTACATCATCACTAAGAAACTAAGTTAAAAGACTATTACTTAATGACATATATTCCATATACATTTGAAATTATTCAAATTATCTAATGAGTCTCGATAGTATATTTATTCACCATATTCATATTGTATTATGGTATAATAGATGTAAACAGTTTTAGTATTTCTAATTCTCCATCACCAAATCTTAGGTTACTTCATCACTAAGAAACTAAGTTACAAAAACTATTACTTAATGACACATATTCCATATACATTTGAAATAATTCAAATTATCTAATGAGTCTCGATAGTATATTTACCCACCATATTCATATTGTATTATGGTATAATAGATGTAAACAGTTTCAATATTTCTAATTCTCTATCACCAAATCTTAGGTTACTTCATCACTAAGAAACTAAGTTAAAAGACTATTACTTAATGACACATATTCCATATACATTTGAAATAATTCAAATTATCTAATGAGTATCGATAGTATATTTATTCACCATATTCATATTGTATTTTGGTATAATAGATGTAAACAATTTCAGTATTTTCCTTCTTTTCCACCACCAAATTTTAGGTTACTTCTTAACCAAGAAACTAAGTTAAAAGACTATTACTTAATGACACATATTATATATACATTTGAAATAATTCAAATTATGTAATGAGTTTCGATAGTATATTTATCCACCATATTCATATTGCATTATGGTATAATAGATGTAAACAGTTTCAATATTTTATAATTCTCCATCACCAAATATTAGGTTACTTCATCACTAAGAAACTAAGTTTAAAGACTATTACTTAATGACACATATTCCATATACATTTGAAATAATTCAAATTATCTAATGAGTCTCGATAGTATATTTATTCACCATATTCATATTGTATTATGGTATAATACATGTAAACAGTTTCAGTATTTTGTAATTCTCCATCACCAAATCTTAGGTTACTTCATCACTAAGAAACTAAGTTAAAAGACTATTACTTAATGACACATATTCCATATACATTTGAAATAATTCAAATTATCTAATGAGTCTCGATAGTATATTTATTCACCATATTCATATTGTATTATGGTATAATACATGTAAACAGTTTCAGTATTTATTAATTCTCCATCACCAAATTTTAGGTTACTTCATCACTAAGAAACTAAGTTAAAAGACTATTACTTAATGACACATATTCCATACACATTTGAAATAATTCAAATTATCTAATGAGTCTCGAAAGTATATTTACCCACCATATTCATATTGTATTATGGTATAATAGATGTAAATAGTTTCGGTATTTTCTAATTCTCCATCACCAAATCTTAGGTTACTTCATCACTAAGAAACTAAGTTAAAAGACTATTACTTAATGACACATATTCCATATACATTTGAAATAATTCAAATTATCTAATGAGTCTAGATAGTATATTTATCCACCATATTCATATTGTATTATGGTATAATAGATGTAAACAGTTTCAGTATTTTCTAATTCTCCATCACCAAATCTTAGGTTACTTCATCACTAAGAAACTAAGTTAAAAGACTATTACTTAATGACACATATTCCATATACATTTGAAATAATTCAAATTATCTAATGAGTCTCGATAGTATATTTATTCACCATATTCATATTGTATTATGGTATAATAGATGTAAACAGTTTCAGTATTTTCTAATTTCTCCATCACCAAATCTTAGGTTACTTCATCACTAAGAAACTAAGTCAAAAGACTATTACTTAATGACACATATTATATATACATTTGAAATAATTCAAATTATCTAATGAGTCTCGATAGTATATTTATCCAGCATATTCATATTGCATTATGGTATAATAGATGTAAACAGTTTCAGTATTTTCTAATTCTCCATCACCAAATCTTAGGTTACTTCATCACTAAGAAACTAAGTTAAAAGACTATTACTTAATGACACATATTCCATATACATTTGAAATAATTCAAATTATCTAATGAGTATCGATAGTATATTTATTCACCATATTCATATTGTATTATTGTATAATAGACGTAAATAGTTTCGGTATTTTCTAATTCTCCATCAACAAATTTTAGGTTAGTTCATCACTAAGAAACTAAGTTAAAAGACTATTACTTAATGACACATATTCCATATACATTTGAAATAATTCAAATTATCTAATGAGTCTCGATAGTATATTTATCCACCCATATTCAAATTGTATTATGGTATAATAAATGTAAACAATTTCAGTATTTTCTAATTCTCCATCACCAAATCTTAGGTTACTTCATCACTAAGAAACTAAGTTAAAACACTATTACTTAATGACATATATTCCATATACATTTGAAATAATTCAAATTATCTAATGAGTCTCTATAGTATATTTATCAACCATATTCATATTGTATTATGGTGTAATAGATGTAAACAGTTTCAGTATTTTCTAATACTCCATCACAAAATCTTAGGTTACTTCATCACTAAGAAACTAAGTTAAAAGACTATTACTTAATGACACATATTCCATATACATTTGAAATAATTCAAATTATCTAATGAATCTCTATAGTTTATTTATCCACCATATTCATATTGTATTATGGTATAATAGATGTAAACAGTTTCAGTATTTTCTAATTCTCCATCATCAAATCTTAGGTTACTTCATCACTAAGAAACTAAGTTAAAAGACTATTACTTAATGACACATGTTCCATATACATTTGAAATAATTCAAATTATCTAATGAGTCTCGAGAGTATATTTATTCACCATATTCATATTGTATTATGGTATAATACATGTAAACAGTTTCAGTATTTTCTAATTCTCCATCACCAAATCTTAGGTTACTTCATCATTAAGAAACTAAGTTAAAAGACTATTACTTAATGACACATATTCCATATACATTTGAAATAATTCAAAATAACTAATGAGTCTCGATAGTATATTTATTCACCATATTCATATTGTATTTTGGTATAATAGATGTAAACAATTTCAGTATTTTCCTTCTTTTCCAACACCAAATTTTAGGTTACTTCTTCACCAAGAAACTAAGTTAAAAGACTATTACTTAATGACACATGTTATATATACATTTGAAATAATTCAAATTATCTAATGAGTCTCGATAGTATATTTATCCACCATATTCATATTGTATTATGGTATAATAGATGTAAACAATTTCAGTATTTTCCTTCTTCTCCATCACCAAATTTTAGGTTACTTCTTCACTAAGAAACTAAGTTAAAAGACTATTACTTAATGACACATATTCCATATACATTTGAAATAATTCAAATTATCTAATGAGTCTCGATAGTATATTTATTCACCATATTCATATTTTATTATGGTATAATAGATGTAAACAGTTTCAGTATTTTCTAATTCTCCATCACCAAATCTTAGGTTACTTCATAACTAAGAAACTAAGTTAAAAGACTATTACTTAATGACACATATTCCATATACATTTGAAATAATTCAAATTATCTAATGAGTCTCGATAGTATATTTACCCACCATATTCATATTGTATTATGGTATAATAGATGTAAATAGTTTTAGTATTTTCTAATTCTTCATCACCAAATCTTAGGTTACTTCATCACTAAGAAACTAAGTTAAAAAGACTATTACTTAATGACACATATTCATATACATTTGAAATAATTCAAATTATCTAATGAGTCTCGATAGTATATTTATTCACCATATTCATATTGTATTATGGTATAATAGATATAAAAAGTTTCAGTATTTTCTAATTCTCCATCACCAAATCTTAGGTTACTTCATCACTAAGAAACTAAGTTAAAAGACTATTACATAATGACACATATTCCATATACATTTGAAATAATTCAAATTATCTAATGAGTCTCGATAGTATATTTATTCACCATATTCATATTGTATTATGGTATAATACATGTAAACAATTTCAGTATTTTCTTGTTTTCCATCACTAAATCTTAGGTTACTTCATCACTAAGAAACTAAGTTAAAAGACTATTACTGAATGACACATGTTATATATACATTTGAAATAATTCAAATTATCTAATGAGTCTCGATAGTATATTTACCCACCATATTCATATTGTATTATGGTATAATAGATGTAAATAGTTTTAGTATTTTCTAATTCTCCATCATCAAATCTTAGTTACTTCATGACTAAGAAACTAAGTTAAAAGACTATTACTTAATGACACAAATTCCATATACATTTGAAATAATTCAAATTATCTAATGAGTCTCGATAGTATATTTATTCACCATATTCATATTGTATTTTGGTATAATAGATGTAAACAATTTCAGTATTTTCCTTCTTTTCCATCACCAAATTTTAGGTTACTTCTTCACCAAGAAACTAAGTTAAAAGACTATTACTTAATGACACATGTTATATATACATTTGAAATAATTCAAATTATCTAATGAGTCTCGATAGTATATTTATCCACCATATTCATATTGTATTATGGTATAATAGATGTAAACAATTTCAGTATTTTCCTTCTTCTCCATCACCAAATCTTAGGTTACTTCATCTCTAAGAAACTAAGTTAAAAGACTATTACTTAATGACACATATTCCATATACATTTGAAATAATTCAAATTATCTAATGAGTCTCGATAGTATATTTATTCACCATATTCATATTGTATTATGGTATAATAGATGTAAACAGTTTCAGTATTTTCTAATTCTCCATCATCAAATTTTAGGTTTATTCATCACTAAGAAACTAAGTTAAAAGACTATTACTTAATGACACATATTCCATATACATTTGAAATAATTTAAATTATATAATGAGTCTCGATAGTATATTTATACACCATATTCATATTGTATTATGGTATAATACATGTAAACAGTTTCAGTATTTTCTAATTCTCCATCACCAAATCTTAGGTTACTTCATCACTAAGAAAACTAAGTTAAAAGACTATTACTTAATGACACATATTCCATATACATTTGAAATAATTCAAATTATCTAATGATTCTCGATAGTATATTTATTCACCATATTCATATTGTATTATGGTATAGTAGATATAAACAGTTTCAGTATTTTCTAATTCTCAATCACCAAATCTTAGGTTACTTCATCACTAAGAAACTAAGTTAAAAGACTATTACTTAATGACACATATTCCATATACATTTGAAATAATTCAAATATATAATGAGTCTCGATAGTATATTTATACACCATATTCATATTGAATTATGGTATAATACATGTAAACAGTTTCAGTATTTTCTAATTCTCCATCACCAAATTTTAGGTTACTTCATCACTAAGAAACTAAGTTAAAAGACTATTACTTAATGACACATATTCCATATACATTTGAAATAATTCAAATTATCTAATGATTCTCGAGAGTATATATTTTTCACCATATTTATATTGTATTATGGTATAATAGATATAAACAATTTCAGCATTTTCTAATTCTCCATCACCAAATCTTAGGTTACTTCATCACTAAGAAACTAAGTTAAAAGACTATTACTTAATGACACATATTCCATATTCATTTGAAATAATTCAAATTATCTAATGTGTCTCGATAGTATATTTATTCACCATATTCATATTGTATTATGGTATAATAGATGTAAACAGTTTCAGTATTTTCCTTCTTCTCCATCACCAAATTTTAGGTTACTTCTTCACTAAGAAACTAAGTTAAAAGACTATTACTTAATGACACATATTCCATATACATTTGAAATAATTCAAATTATCTAATGAGTCTCGATAGTATATTTATTCACCACATTCATATTGTATTATGATATAATAGATATAAACAGTTTCAGTATTTTCTAATTCTCCATCACCAAATCTTAGGTTACTTCATCACTAAGAAACTAAGTTAAAAGACTATTACTTAATGACATATATTCCATATACATTTGAAATAATTCAAAATTATCTAATGAGTCTAGATAGTATATTTATCCACCATATTCATATTGTATTTTGGTATAATAGATGTAAACAGTTTCAGTATTTCTAATTCTCCATCACCAAATCTTAGGTTACTTCATAACTAAGAAACTAAGTTAAAAGACTATTACTTAATGACACATATTCCATATACATTTGAAATAATTCAAATTATCTAATGAGTCTCGATAGTATATTTATTCACCACATTCATATTGTATTATGATATAATAGATATAAACAGTTTCAGTATTTTCTAATTCTCCATCACCAAATCTTAGGTTACTTCTTCACTAAGAAACTAAGTTAAAAGACTATTACTTAATGACACATATTCCATATACATTTGAAATAATTCAAATTATCTAATGAGTCTCGATAGTATATTTATTCACCACATTCATATTGTATTATGATATAATAGATATAAACAGTTTCAGTATTTTCTAATTCTCCATCACCAAATCTTAGGTTACTTCATCACTAAGAAACTAAGTTAAAAGACTATTACTTAATGACATATATTCCATATACATTTGAAATAATTCAAATTATCTAATGAGTCTAGATAGTATATTTATCCACCATATTCATATTGTATTTTGGTATAATAGATGTAAACAGTTTCAGTATTTTCTAATTCTCCATCACCAAATCTTAGGTTACTTCATAACTAAGAAACTAAGTTAAAAGACTATTACTTAATGACACATATTCCATATACATTTGAAATAATTCAAATATATAATGAGTCTCGATATTATATTTATTCACCATATTCATATTGTATTATGGTATAATACATGTAAACAGTTTCAGTATTTTCTAATTCTCCATCACCAAATCTTAGGTTACTTCATCACTAAGAAACTAAGTTAAAAGACTATTACTTAATGACACATATTCCATATACATTTGAAATAATTCAAATTATCTAATGAGTCTCGATAGTATATTTACCCACCATATTCATATTGTATTATGGTATAATAGATGTAAATAGTTTAGTATTTTCTAATTCTCCATCACAAAATCTTAGGTTACTTCATCACTAAGAAACTAAGTTAAAAGACTATTACTTAATGACACATATTCCATATACATTTGAAATAATTCAAATTATCTAATGATTCTCGATAGTATATTTATTCACCATATTCATATTGTATTATGGTATAATAGATGTAAACAGTTTCAGTATTTTCTAATTCTCCATCACCAAATCTTAGGCTACTTCATCACTAAGAAACTAAGTTAAAAGACTATTACTTAATAACTCATATTCCATATACATTTGAAATAATTCAAATTATATAATGAGTCTCGATAGTATATTTATTCACCATATTCATATTGTATTATGGTATAATACATGTACACAGTTTCAGTATTTTCTAATTCTCCATCACCAAATCTTAGGTTACTTCATCACTAAGAAACTAAGTTAAAAGACTATTACTTAATGACACATATTCCATATACATTTGAAATAATTCAAATTATCTAATGAGTCTCGATAGTATATTTACCCACCATATTCATATTGTATTATGGTATAATAGATGTAAATAGTTTTAGTATTTTCTAATTCTCCATCATCAAATCTTAGGTTACTTCATCACTAAGAAACTAAGTTAAAAGACTATTACTTAATGACACAAATTCCATATACATTTGAAATAATTCAAATTATCTAATGAGTCTCGATAGTATATTTATTCACCATATTCATATTGTATTTTGGTATAATAGATGTAAACAATTTCAGTATTTTCCCTTCTTTTCCATCACCAAATTTTAGGTTACTTCTTCACCAAGAAACTTAGTTAAAAGACTATTACTTAATGACACATGTTATATATACATTTGAAATAATTCAAATTATCTAATGAGTCTCGATAGTATATTTATCCACCATATTCATATTGTATTATGGTATAATAGATGTAAACAATTTCAGTATTTTCCTTCTTCTCCATCACCAAATTTTAGGTTACTTCTTCACTAAGAAACTAAGTTAAAAGACAATTGCTTAATGACACATATTCCATATACATTTGAAATTATTCAAATTATTTAATGAGTCTCGATAGTATATTTATTCACCATGTTCATATTTTATTATGGTATAATAGATGTAAACAGTTTCAGTATTTTCTAATTCTCCATCACCAAATCTTAGGTTACTTCATCACTAAGAAACTAAGTTAAAAGACTATTACTTAATAACTCATATTCCATATACATTTGAAATAATTCAAATTATATAATGAGTCTCGCTAGTATATTTATTCACCATATTCATATTGTATTATGGTATAATACATGTAAACAGTTTCAGTATTTTCTAATTCTCCATCACCAAATCTTAGGTTACTTCATCACTAAGAAACTAAGTTAAAAGACTATTAATTAATGACACATATTCCATATACATTTGAAATAATTCAAATTATCTAATGAGTCTCGATAGTATATTTACCCACCATATTCATATTGTATTATGGTATAATAGATGTAAATAGTTTTAGTATTTTCTAATTCTCCATCACCAAATCTAAGGTTACTTCATCACTAAGAAACTAAGTTAAAAGACTATTACTTAATGCCACATATTCCATATACATTTGAAATAATTCAAATTATCTAATGAGTCTCGATAGTATATTTACTCACCATATTCATATTGTATTATGTTATAATAGATATAAACAGTTTTAGTATTTTCTAATTCTCCATCACCAAATCTTAAGTTACTTCATCACTAAGAAACTAAGTTAAAAGACTATTACTTAATGACATATATTCCATATACATTTGAAATAATTCAAATTATCTAATGAGTCTCGATAGTATATTTATTCACCATATTCATATTGTATTATGGTATAATAGTTGTAAACAATTTCAGTATTTTCCTTCTTTTCCATCACCAAATTTTAGGTTACTTCTTCACCAAGAAACTAAGTTAAAAGACTATTACTTAATGACACATGTTATATATACATTTGAAATAATTCAAATTATCTAATGAGTCTCGATAGTATATTTATCCACCATATTCATATTGTATTATGGTATAATAGATGTAAACAATTTCAGTATTTTCCTTCTTCTCCATCACCAAAATCTTAGGTTACTTCATCACTAAGAAACTAAGTTAAAAGACTATTACTTAATGACACATATTCCATATACATTTGAAGTAATTCAAATTATCTAATGAGTCTCGATAGTATATTTATTCACCATATTCATATTGTATTATGGTATAATAGATGTAAACAGTTTCAATATTTCTAATTCTCCATCACCAAATCTTAGGTTACTTCATCACTAAGAAACTAAGTTAAAAGACTATTATTTAATGACACATATTCCATATACATTTGAAATAATTCAAATTATCTAATGAGTCTCGATAGTATATTTATCCACCATATTCATATTGCATTATGGTATAATATATGTAATCAGTTTCAGTATTTCTAATTCTCCATCACCAAATCTTAGGTTACTTCATCACTAAGAAACTAAGTTAAAAAACTACTAATTAATGACATATATTCCCATATACATTTGAAATAATTCAAATTATCTAATGAGTCTCGATAGTATATTTATTCACCATATTCATATTGTATTATGGTATAATACATGTAAACAGTTTCAGTATTTTCTAATTCTCCATCACCAAATCTTAGGTTACTTCATCACTAAGAAACTAAGTTAAAAGACTATTACTTAATGACACATATTCCATATACATTTGAAATAATTCAAATTATCTAATGAGTCTCGAAAGTATATTTACCCACCCTATTCATATTGTATTATGGTATAATAGATGTAAACAATTTCAGTATTTTCTAATTCTCCATCACCAAATCTTAGGTTACTTCATTACTAAGAAACTAAGTTAAAAGACTATTACTTAATGACACATATTCCATATACATTTGAAATAATTCAAATTATCTAATGAGTCTCTATAGTATATTTATCCACCATATTCATATTGTATTATGGTATAATAGATGTAAACAGTTTCAGTATTTTCTAATTCTCCATCACCAAATCTTAGGTTACTTCATCACTAAGAAACTAAGTTAAAAAACTATTACTTAATGACACATATTCCATATACATTTGAAATAATTCAAATTATCTAATGAGTCTCGATAGTATATTTACCCACCATATTCATATTGTATTATGGTATAATAGATGTAAACAGTTTCAATATTTCTAATTCTCCATCACCAAATCTTAGGTTACTTCATCACTAAGAAACTAAGTTAAAAGACTATTACTTAATGACACATATTCCATATACATTTGAAGTAACTCAAATTATCTAATGAGTCTCGATAGTATATTTATTCACCATATTCATATTGTATTATGGTATAATACATGTAAACAGTTTCAGTATTTTCTAATTCTCCATCACCAAATCTTAGGTTACTTCATCACTAAGAAACTAAGTTAAAAGACTATTACTTAATGACACATATTCCATATACATTTGAAATAATTCAAATTATCTAATGAGTCTCGAAAGTATATTTATCCACCATATACATATTTTATTATGGTATAATAGATGTAAACAGTTTCAGTATTTTCTAATTCTCCATCACCAAATCTTAGGTTACTTCATCACTAAGAAACTAAGTTAAAAGACTATTACTTAATGACACATATTCCATATACATTTGAAGTAATTCAAATTATCTAATGAGTCTCGATAGTATATTTATTCACCATATTCATATTGTATTATGGTATAATACATGTAAACAGTTTCAGTATTTTCTAAGTCTCCATCACCAAATCTTAGGTTACTTCATCACTAAGAAACTAAGTTAAAAAAACTATTATTTAATGACACATATTCCATATACATTTGAAATAATTCAAATTATCTAATGAGTCTCGATAGTATATTTACCCACCATATTCATATTGTATTATGGTATAATAGATGTAAACAGTTTCAATATTTCTAATTCTCCATCACCAAATCTTAGGTTACTTCATCACTAAGAAACTAAGTTAAAAGACTATTACTTAATGACACATATTCCATATACATTTGAAATAATTCAAATTATCTAATGAGTCTCGATAGTATATTTATCCACCATATTCATATTGCATTATGGTATAATAGATGTAAACAGTTTCAGTATTTCTAATTCTCCATCACAAATCTTAGGTTACTTCATCATTAAGAAACTAAGTTAAAAGACTATTACTTAATGACACATATTCCATATACATTTGAAATAATTCAAATTATCTAATGAGTCTCGATAGTATATTTATTCACCATATTCATATTGTATTATGGTATAATACATGTAAACAGTTTCAGTATTTTCTAATTCTCCATCACCAAATCTCAGGTTACTTCATCACTAAGAAACTAAGTTAAAAGACTATTACTTAATGACACATATTCCATATACATTTGAAATAACTCAAATTATCTAATGAGTCTCGATAGTATATTTATTCACCATATTCATATTGTATTATGGTATAATACATGTAAACAGTTTCAGTATTTTCTAATTCTCCAATACCAAATCTTAGGTTACTTCATCACTAAGAAACTAAATTAAGAGACTATTACTTAATGACACATATTCCATATACATTTGAAATAATTCAAATTATCTAATGAGTCTCGAAAGTATATTTACCCACCATATTCATATTGTATTATGGTATAATAGATGTAAACAATTTCAGTATTTTCTAATTCTCCATCACCAAATCTTAGGTTACTTCATTACTAAGAAACTAAATTAAAAGACTATTACTTAATGACACATATTCCATATACATTTGAAATAATTCAAATTATCTAATGAGTCTCTATAGTATATTTATCCACCATATTCATATTGTATTATGGTATAATAGATGTAAACAGTTTCAGTATTTTCTAATTCTCCATCACCAAATCTTAGGTTACTTCATCACAAAGAAACTAAGTTAAAAGACTATTACTTAATGACACATATTCCATATACATTTGAAGTAATTCAAATTATCTAATGAGTCTCGATAGTATATTTATTCACCATATTCATATTGTATTATGGTATAATACATGTAAACAGTTTCAGTATTTTCTAAGTCTCCATCACCAAATCTTAGGTTACTTCATCACTAAGAAACTAAGTTAAAAAACTATTAATTAATGACACATATTCCATATACATTTGAAATAATTCAAATTATCTAGTGAGTCTCGATAGTATATTTACCCACCATATTCATATTGTATTCTGGTATAATAGATGTAAACAGTTTCAGTATTTCTAATTCTCCATCACCAAATCTTAGGTTACTTCATCACTAAGAAACTAAGTTAAAAGACTATTACTTAATGACACATATTCCATATACATTTGAAGTAACTCAAATTATCTAATGAGTGTCGATAGTATATTTATTCACCATATTCATATTGTATTATGGTATAATACATGTAAACAGTTTCAGTATTTTCTAATTCTCCATCACCAAATCTTAGGTTACTTCATCACTAAGAAACTAAGTTAAAAGACTATTACTTAATGACCCATATTCCATATACATTTGAAATAATTCAAATTATCTAATGAGTCTCGATAGTATATTTATTCACCATATTCATATTGTGTTATGGTATAATACATGTAAACAGTTTCAGTATTTCTAATTCTCCATCACCAAATCTTAGGTTACTTCATCACTAAGAAACTAAGTTAAAAGACTATTACTTAATGACACATATTCCATATACATTTGAAGTAACTCAAATTATCTAATGAGTGTCGATAGTATATTTATTCACCATATTCATATTGTATTATGGTATAATACATGTAAACAGTTTCAGTATTTTCTAATTCTCCATCACCAAATCTTAGGTTACTTCATCACTAAGAAACTAAGTTAAAAGACTATTACTTAATGACACATATTCCATATACATTTGAAATAATTCAAATTATCTAATGAGTCTCGAAAGTATATTTACCCACCATATTCATATTGTGTTATGGTATAATAGATGTAAACAATTTCAGTATTTTCTAATTCTCCATCATGAAATCTTATGTTACGTCATCACTAAGAAACTAAGTTAAAAGACTATTACTTAAAGACATATATTCCATATACATTTGAAATAATTCAAATTATCTAATGAGTCTCTATAGTATATTTATCCACCATATTCATATTGTATTATGGTATAATAGATGTAAACAGTTTCAGTATTTTCTAATTCTCCATCACCAAATCTTAGGTTACTTCATCACTAAGAAACTAAGTTAAAAGACTATTACTTAATGACACATATTCCATATACATTTGAAATAACTCAAATTATCTAATGAGTCTCGATAGTATATTTATTCACCATATTCATATTGTATTATGGTATAATACATGTAAACAGTTTCAGTATTTTCTAAGTCTCCATCACCAATTCTTAGGTTACTTCATCACTAAGAAACTAAGTTAAAAAACTATTACTTAATGACACATATTCCATATACATTTGAAATAATTCAAATTATCTAATGAGTCTCGATAGTATATTTACCCACCATATTCATATTGTATTATGGTATAATAGATGTAAACAGTTTCAATATTTCTAATTCTCCATCACCAAATCTTAGGTTACTTCATCACTAAGAAACTAAGTTAAAAGACTACTAATTAATGACACATATTCCATATACATTTGAAATAACTCAAATTATCTAATGAGTCTCGATAGTATATTTATTCACCATATTCATATTGTATTATGGTATAATACATGTAAACAGTTTCAGTATTTTCTAATTCTCCATCACCAAATCTTAGGTTACTTCATCACTAAGAAACTAAGTTAAAAGACTATTACTTAATGACACATATTCCATATACATTTGAAATAATTCAAATTATCTAATGAGTCTCGAAAGTATATTTACCCACCATATTCATATTGTATTATGGTATAATAGATGTAAACAATTTCAGTATTTTCTAATTCTCCATCACCAAATCTTAGGTTACTTCATTACTAAGAAACTAAGTTAAAAGACTATTACTTAATGACACATATTCCATATACATTTGAAATAATTCAAATTATCTAATGAGTCTCTATAGTATATTTATCCACCATATTCATATTGTATTATGGTATAATAGATGTAAACAGTTTCAGTATTTTCTAATTCTCCATCACCAAATCTTAGGTTACTTCATCACTAAGAAACTAAGTTAAAAAACTATTACTTAATGACACATATTCCATATACATTTGAAATAATTCAAATTATCTAATGAGTCTCGATAGTATATTTACCCACCATATTCATATTGTATTATGGTATAATAGATGTAAACAGTTTCAATATTTCTAATTCTCCATCACCAAATCTTAGGTTACTTCATCACTAAGAAACTAAGTTAAAAGACTATTACTTAATGACACATATTCCATATACATTTGAAGTAACTCAAATTATCTAATGAGTCTCGATAGTATATTTATTCACCATATTCATATTGTATTATGGTATAATACATGTAAACAATTTCAGTATTTTCTAATTCTCCATCACGAAATCTTAGGTTACGTCATCACTAAGAAACTAAGTTAAAAGACTATTACTTAATGACACATATTCCATATACATTTGAAATAATTCAAATTATCTAATGAGTCTCTATAGTATATTTATCCACCATATACATATTTTATTATGGTATAATAGATGTAAACATTTTCAGTATTTTCTAATTCTCCATCACCAAATCTTAGGTTACTTCATCACTAAGAAACTAAGTTAAAAGACTATTACTTAATGACACATATTCCATATACATTTGAAGTAATTCAAATTATCTAATGAGTCTCGATAGTATATTTATTCACCATATTCATATTGTATTATGGTATAATACATGTAAACAGTTTCAGTATTTTCTAAGTCTCCATCACCAAATCTTAGGTTACTTCATCACTAAGAAACTAAGTTAAAAAACTATTATTTAATGACACATATTCCATATACATTTGAAATAATTCAAATTATCTAATGAGTCTCGATAGTATATTTACCCACCATATTCATATTGTATTATGGTATAATAGATGTAAACAGTTTCAATATTTCTAATTCTCCATCACCAAATCTTAGGTTACTTCATCACTAAGAAACTAAGTTAAAAGACTATTACTTAATGACACATATTCCATATACATTTGAAATAATTCAAATTATCTAATGAGTCTCGATAGTATATTTATCCACCATATTCATATTGCATTATGGTATAATAGATGTAAACAGTTTCAGTATTTCTAATTCTCCATCACCAAATCTTAGGTTACTTCATTACTAAGAAACTAAGTTAAAAAACTATTAATTAATGACACATATTCCATATACATTTGAAATAATTCAAATTATCTAATGAGTCTCTATAGTATATTTATCCACCATATTCATATTGTATTATGGTATAATAGATGTAAACAGTTTCAGTATTTTCTAATTCTCCGTCACCAAATCTTAGGTTACTTCATCACTAAGAAACTAAGTTAAAAGACTATTACTTAATGACACATATTCCATATACATTTGAAGTAATTCAAATTATCTAATGAGTCTCGATAGTATATTTATTCACCATATTCATATTGTATTATGGTATAATACATGTAAACAGTTTCAGTATTTTCTAAGTCTCCATCACCAAATCTTAGGTTACTTCATCACTAAGAAACTAAGTTAAAAAACTATTAATTAATGACACATATTCCATATACATTTGAAATAATTCAAATTATCTAGTGAGTCTCGATAGTATATTTACCCACCATATTCATATTGTATTCTGGTATAATAGATGTAAACAGTTTCAGTATTTCTAATTCTCCATCACCAAATCTTAGGTTACTTCATCATTAAGAAACTAAGTTAAAAGACTATTACTTAATGACACATATTCCATATACATTTGAAATAATTCAAATTATCTAATGAGTCTCGATAGTATATTTATTCACCATATTCATATTGTATTATGGTATAATACATGTAAACAGTTTCAGTATTTTCTAATTCTCCATCACCAAATCTTAGGTTACTTCATCACTAAGAAACTAAGTTAAAAGACTATTACTTAATGACACATATTCCATATACATTTGAAATAACTCAAATTATCTAATGAGTCTCGATAGTATATTTATTCACCATATTCTTATTGTATTATGGTATAATACATGTAAACAGTTTCAGTATTTTCTAATTCTCCAATACCAAATCTTAGGTTACTTCATCACTAAGAAACTAAGTTAAAAGACTATTACTTAATGACACATATTCCATATACATTTGAAATAATTCAAATTATCTAATGAGTCTCGAAAGTATATTTACCCACCATATTCATATTGTATTATGGTATAATAGATGTAAACAATTTCAGTATTTTCTAATTCTCCATCACCAAATCTTAGGTTACTTCATTACTAAGAAACTAAGTTAAAAGACTATTACTTAATGACACATATTCCATATACATTTGAAATAATTCAAATTATCTAGTGAGTCTCGATAGTATATTTACCCACCATATTCATATTGTATTCTGGTATAATAGATGTAAACAGTTTCAGTATTTCTAATTCTCCATCACCAAATCTTAGGTTACTTCATCATTAAGAAACTAAGTTAAAAGACTATTACTTAATGACACATATTCCATATACATTTGAAATAATTCAAATTATCTAATGAGTCTCGATAGTATATTTATTCACGATATTCATATTGTATTATGGTATAATACATGTAAACAGTTTCAGTATTTTCTAATTCTCCATCACCAAATCTTAGGTTACTTCATCACTAAGAAACTAAGTTAAAAGACTATTACTTAATGACACATATTCCATATACATTTGAAATAACTCAAATTATCTAATGAGTCTCGATAGTATATTTATTCACAATATTCTTATTGTATTATGGTATAATACATGTAAACAGTTTCAATATTTTCTAATTCTCCAATACCAAATCTTAGGTTACTTCATCACTAAGAAACTAAGTTAAAAGACTATTACTTAATGACACATATTCCATATACATTTGAAATAATTCAAATTATCTAATGAGTCTCGAAAGTATATTTACCCACCATATTCATATTGTATTATGGTATAATAGATGTAAACAATTTCAGTATTTTCTAATTCTCCATCACCAAATCTTAGGTTACTTCATTACTAAGAAACTAAGTTAAAAGACTATTACTTAATGACACATATTCCATATACATTTGAAATAATTCAAATTATCTAATGAGTCTCTATAGTATATTTATCCACCATATTCATATTGTATTATGGTATAATAGATGTAAACAGTTTCAGTATTTTCTAATTCTCCATCACCAAATCTTAGGTTACTTCATCACTAAGAAACTAAGTTAAAAGACTATTACTTAATGACACATATTCCATATACATTTGAAGTAATTCAAATTATCTAATGAGTCTCGATAGTATATTTATTCACCATATTCATATTGTATTATGGTATAATACATGTAAACAGTTTCAGTATTTTCTAAGTCTCCATCACCAAATCTTAGGTTACTTCATCACTAAGAAACTAAGTTAAAAAACTATTACTTAATGACACATATTCCATATACATTTGAAATAATTTAAATTATCTAATGAGTCTCGATAGTATCTTTACCCACCATAGTCATATTGTATTATGGTATAATAGATGTAAACAGTTTCAATATTTCTAATTCTCCATCACCAAATCTTAGGTTACTTCATCACTAAGAAACTAAGTTAAAAGACTATTACTTAATGACACATATTCCATATACATTTGAAATAATTCAAATTATCTAATGAGTCTCGATAGTATATTTATCCACCATATTCATATTGCATTATGGTATAATAGATGTAAACAGTTTCAGTATTTCTAATTCTCCATCACCAAATCTTAGGTTACTTCATTACTAAGAAACTAAGTTAAAAAACTATTAATTAATGACACATATTCCATATACATTTGAAATAATTCAAATTATCTAATGAGTCTCTATAGTATATTTATCCACCATATTCATATTGTATTATGGTATAATAGATGTAAACAGTTTCAGTATTTTCTAATTCTCCATCACCAAATCTTAGGTTACTTCATCACTAAGAAACTAAGTTAAAAGACTATTACTTAATGACACATATTCCATATACATTTGAAGTAATTCAAATTATCTAATGAGTCTCGATAGTATATTTATTCACCATATTCATATTGTATTATGGTATAATACATGTAAACAGTTTCAGTATTTTCTAAGTCTCCATCACCAAATCTTAGGTTACTTCATCACTAAGAAACTAAGTTAAAAAACTATTAATTAATGACACATATTCCATATACATTTGAAATAATTCAAATTATCTAGTGAGTCTCGATAGTATATTTACCCACCATATTCATATTGTATTCTGGTATAATAGATGTAAACAGTTTCAGTATTTCTAATTCTCCATCACCAAATCTTAGGTTACTTCATCATTAAGAAACTAAGTTAAAAGACTATTACTTAATGACACATATTCCATATACATTTGAAATAATTCAAATTATCTAATGAGTCTCGATAGTATATTTATTCACCATATTCATATTGTATTATGGTATAATACATGTAAACAGTTTCAGTATTTTCTAATTCTCCATCACCAAATCTTAGGTTACTTCATCACTAAGAAACTAAGTTAAAAGACTATTACTTAATGACACATATTCCATATACATTTGAAATAACTCAAATTATCTAATGAGTCTCGATAGTATATTTATTCACCATATTCTTATTGTATTATGGTATAATACATGTAAACAGTTTCAGTATTTTCTAATTCTCCAATACCAAATCTTAGGTTACTTCATCACTAAGAAACTAAGTTAAAAGACTATTACTTAATGACACATATTCCATATACATTTGAAATAATTCAAATTATCTAATGAGTCTCGAAAGTATATTTACCCACCATATTCATATTGTATTATGGTATAATAGATGTAAACAATTTCAGTATTTTCTAATTCTCCATCACCAAATCTTAGGTTACTTCATTACTAAGAAACTAAGTTAAAAGACTATTACTTAATGACACATATTCCATATACATTTGAAATAATTCAAATTATCTAGTGAGTCTCGATAGTATATTTACCCACCATATTCATATTGTATTCTGGTATAATAGATGTAAACAGTTTCAGTATTTCTAATTCTCCATCACCAAATCTTAGGTTACTTCATCATTAAGAAACTAAGTTAAAAGACTATTACTTAATGACACATATTCCATATACATTTGAAATAATTCAAATTATCTAATGAGTCTCGATAGTATATTTATTCACCATATTCATATTGTATTATGGTATAATACATGTAAACAGTTTCAGTATTTTCTAATTCTCCATCACCAAATCTTAGGTTACTTCATCACTAAGAAACTAAGTTAAAAGACTATTACTTAATGACACATATTCCATATACATTTGAAATAACTCAAATTATCTAATGAGTCTCGATAGTATATTTATTCACCATATTCTTATTGTATTATGGTATAATACATGTAAACAGTTTCAATATTTTCTAATTCTCCAATACCAAATCTTAGGTTACTTCATCACTAAGAAACTAAGTTAAAAGACTATTACTTAATGACACATATTCCATATACATTTGAAATAATTCAAATTATCTAATGAGTCTCGAAAGTATATTTACCCACCATATTCATATTGTATTATGGTATAATAGATGTAAACAATTTCAGTATTTTCTAATTCTCCATCACCAAATCTTAGGTTACTTCATTACTAAGAAACTAAGTTAAAAGACTATTACTTAATGACACATATTCCATATACATTTGAAGTAATTCAAATTATCTAATGAGTCTCGATAGTATATTTATTCACCATATTCATATTGTATTATGGTATAATACATGTAAACAGTTTCAGTATTTTCTAAGTCTCCATCACCAAATCTTAGGTTACTTCATCACTAAGAAACTAAGTTAAAAAACTATTACTTAATGACACATATTCCATATACATTTGAAATAATTCAAATTATCTAATGAGTCTCGAAAGTATATTTACCCACCATATTCATATTGTGTTATGGTATAATAGATGTAAACAATTTCAGTATTTTCTAATTCTCCATCACGAAATCTTAGGTTACGTCATCACTAAGAAACTAAGTTAAAAGACTATTACTTAATGACACATATTCCATATACATTTGAAGTAATTCAAATTATCTAATGAGTCTCGATAGTATATTTATTCACCATATTCATATTGTATTATGGTATAATACATGTAAACAGTTTCAGTATTTTCTAAGTCTCCATCACCAAATCTTAGGTTACTTCATCACTAAGAAACTAAGTTAAAAAACTATTACTTAATGACACATATTCCATATACATTTGAAATAATTTAAATTATCTAATGAGTCTCGATAGTATATTTACCCACCATATTCATATTGTATTATGGTATAATAGATGTAAACAGTTTCAATATTTCTAATTCTCCATCACCAAATCTTAGGTTACTTCATCACTAAGAAACTAAGTTAAAAGACTATTACTTAATGACACATATTCCATATACATTTGAAGTAACTCAAATTATTTAATGAGTCTCGATAGTATATTTATTCACCATATTCATATTGTATTATGGTATAATACATGTAAACAGTTTCAGTATTTTCTAATTCTCCATCACCAAATCTTAGGTTACTTCATCACTAAGAAACTAAGTTAAAAGACTATTACTTAATGACACATATTGCATATACATTTGAAATAATTCAAATTATCTAATGAGTCTCGAAAGTATATTTACCCACCATATTCATATTGTGTTATGGTATAATAGATGTAAACAATTTCAGTATTTTCTAATTCTCCATCACGAAATCTTAGGTTACGTCATCACTAAGAAACTAAGTTAAAAGACTATTACTTAATGACACATATTCCATATACATTTGAAGTAATTCAAATTATCTAATGATTCTCGATAGTATATTTATTCACCATATTCATATTGTATTATGGTATAATACATGTAAACAGTTTAAGTATTTTCTAAGTCTCCATCACCAAATCTTAGGTTACTTCATCACTAAGAAACTAAGTTAAAAAACTATTACTTAATGACACATTCCATATACATTTGAAATAATTCAAATTATCTAATGAGTCTCGATAGTATATTTACCCACCATATTCATATTGTATTATGGTATAATAGATGTAAACAGTTTCAATATTTCTAATTCTCCATCACCAAATCTTAGGTTACTTCATCACTAAGAAACTAAGTTAAAAGACTATTACTTAATGACACATATTCCATATACATTTGAAATAATTAAAATTATCTAATGAGTCTCGATAGTATATTTATCCACCATATTCATATTGCATTATGGTATAATAGATGTAAACAGTTTCAGTATTTCTAATTCTCCATCACCAAATCTTAGGTTACTTCATCACTAAGAAACTAAGTTAAAAAACTATTAATTAATGACACATATTATATATACATTTGAAATAATTCAAATTATCTAATGAGTCTCGATAGTATATTTACCCACCATATTCATATTGTTTTATGGTATAATACATGTAAACAATTTCAGTATTTTCTAATTCTCCATCACCAAATCTTAGGTTACTTCATCACTAAGAAACTAAGTTAAAAGACTATTAGTTAATGACACATATTCCATATACATTTGAAATAACTCAAATTATCTAATGAGTCTCGATAGTATATTTATTCACCATATTCATATTGTATTATGGTATAATACATGTAAACAGTTTCAGTATTTTCTAATTCTCCATCACCAAATCTTAGGTTACTTCATCACTAAGAAACTAAGTTAAAAGACTATTACTTAATGACACATATTCCATATACATTTGAAATAACTCAAATTATCTAATGAGTCTCGATAGTATATTTATTCACCATATTCTTATTGTATTATGGTATAATACATGTAAACAGTTTCAATATTTTCTAATTCTCCAATACCAAATCTTAGGTTACTTCATCACTAAGAAACTAAGTTAAAAGACTATTACTTAATGACACATATTCCATATACATTTGAAATAATTCAAATTATCTAATGAGTCTCGAAAGTATATTTACCCACCATATTCATATTGTATTATGGTATAATAGATGTAAACAATTTCAGTATTTTCTAATTCTCCATCACCAAATCTTAGGTTACTTCATTACTAAGAAACTAAGTTAAAAGACTATTACTTAATGACACATATTCCATATACATTTGAAGTAATTCAAATTATCTAATGAGTCTCGATAGTATATTTATTCACCATATTCATATTGTATTATGGTATAATACATGTAAACAGTTTCAGTATTTTCTAAGTCTCCATCACCAAATCTTAGGTTACTTCATCACTAAGAAACTAAGTTAAAAAACTATTACTTAATGACACATATTCCATATACATTTGAAATAATTCAAATTATCTAATGAGTCTCGAAAGTATATTTACCCACCATATTCATATTGTGTTATGGTATAATAGATGTAAACAATTTCAGTATTTTCTAATTCTCCATCACGAAATCTTAGGTTACGTCATCACTAAGAAACTAAGTTAAAAGACTATTACTTAATGACACATATTCCATATACATTTGAAGTAATTCAAATTATCTAATGAGTCTCGATAGTATATTTATTCACCATATTCATATTGTATTATGGTATAATACATGTAAACAGTTTCAGTATTTTCTAAGTCTCCATCACCAAATCTTAGGTTACTTCATCACTAAGAAACTAAGTTAAAAAACTATTACTTAATGACACATATTCCATATACATTTGAAATAATTTAAATTATCTAATGAGTCTCGATAGTATATTTACCCACCATATTCATATTGTATTATGGTATAATAGATGTAAACAGTTTCAATATTTCTAATTCTCCATCACCAAATCTTAGGTTACTTCATCACTAAGAAACTAAGTTAAAAGACTATTACTTAATGACACATATTCCATATACATTTGAAGTAACTCAAATTATTTAATGAGTCTCGATAGTATATTTATTCACCATATTCATATTGTATTATGGTATAATACATGTAAACAGTTTCAGTATTTTCTAATTCTCCATCACCAAATCTTAGGTTACTTCATCACTAAGAAACTAAGTTAAAAGACTATTACTTAATGACACATATTGCATATACATTTGAAATAATTCAAATTATCTAATGAGTCTCGAAAGTATATTTACCCACCATATTCATATTGTGTTATGGTATAATAGATGTAAACAATTTCAGTATTTTCTAATTCTCCATCACGAAATCTTAGGTTACGTCATCACTAAGAAACTAAGTTAAAAGACTATTACTTAATGACACATATTCCATATACATTTGAAGTAATTCAAATTATCTAATGATTCTCGATAGTATATTTATTCACCATATTCATATTGTATTATGGTATAATACATGTAAACAGTTTAAGTATTTTCTAAGTCTCCATCACCAAATCTTAGGTTACTTCATCACTAAGAAACTAAGTTAAAAAACTATTACTTAATGACACATTCCATATACATTTGAAATAATTCAAATTATCTAATGAGTCTCGATAGTATATTTACCCACCATATTCATATTGTATTATGGTATAATAGATGTAAACAGTTTCAATATTTCTAATTCTCCATCACCAAATCTTAGGTTACTTCATCACTAAGAAACTAAGTTAAAAGACTATTACTTAATGACACATATTCCATATACATTTGAAATAATTAAAATTATCTAATGAGTCTCGATAGTATATTTATCCACCATATTCATATTGCATTATGGTATAATAGATGTAAACAGTTTCAGTATTTCTAATTCTCCATCACCAAATCTTAGGTTACTTCATCACTAAGAAACTAAGTTAAAAAACTATTAATTAATGACACATATTATATATACATTTGAAATAATTCAAATTATCTAATGAGTCTCGATAGTATATTTACCCACCATATTCATATTGTTTTATGGTATAATACATGTAAACAATTTCAGTATTTTCTAATTCTCCATCACCAAATCTTAGGTTACTTCATCACTAAGAAACTAAGTTAAAAGACTATTAGTTAATGACACATATTCCATATACATTTGAAATAACTCAAATTATCTAATGAGTCTCGATAGTATATTTATTCACCATATTCATATTGTATTATGGTATAATACATGTAAACAGTTTCAGTATTTTCTAATTCTCCATCACCAAATCTTAGGTTACTTCATCACTAAGAAACTAAGATAAAAGACTATTACTTAATGACACATATTCCATATACATTTGAAATAATTCAAATTATCTAATGAGTCTCGAAAGTATATTTACCCACCATATTCATATTGTATTATGGTATAATAGATGTAAACAATTTCATTATTTTCTAATTCTCCATCACCAAATCTTAGGTTACTTCATCACTAAGAAACTAAGTTAAAAGACTATTACTTAATGACACATATTCCATATACATTTGAAATAATTCAAATTATCTAATGAGTCTCTATAGTATATTTATCCACCATATTCATATTGTATTATGGTATAATAGATGTAAACAGTTTCAGTATTTTCTAATTCTCCATCACCAAATCTTAGGTTACTTCATCACTAAGAAACTAAGTTAAAAGACTATTACTTAATGACACATATTCCATATACATTTGAAGTTATTCAAATTATCTAATGAGTCTCGATAGTATATTTATTCACCATATTCATATTGTATTATGGTATAATACATGTAAACAGTTTCAGTATTTTCTAAGTCTCCATCACCAAATCTTAGGTTACTTCATCACTAAGAAACTAAGTTAAAAAACTATTACTTAATGACACATATTCCATATACATTTGAAATAATTCAAATTATCTAATGAGTCTCGATAGTATATTTACCCACCATATTCATATTGTATTATGGTATAATAGATGTAACCAGTTTCAATATTTCTAATTCTCCATCACCAAATCTTAGGTTACTTCATCACTAAGAAACTAAGTTAAAAGACTATTACTTAATGACACATATTATATATACATTTGAAATAATTCATATTATCTAATGAGTCTCGATAGTATATTTATCCACCATATTCATATTGCATTATGGTATAATAGATGTAAACAGTTTCAGTATTTTCTAATTCTCCATCACCAAATCATAGGTTACTTTTTCACCAAGAAACTAAGTTAAAAGACTATTACTTAATGACACATATTATATATACATTTGAAATAATTCAAATTATCTAATGATTCTCGATAGTATATTTATCCACCATATTCATATTGCATTATGGTATAATAGATGTAAACAGTTTCAGTTTTTTCTAATTCTCCATCACCAAATCTTAGGTTACTTCATCACTAAGAAACTAAGTTAAAAGACTATTACTTAATAACACATATTCCATATACATTTGAAATAATTCAAATTATCTAATGAGTCTCGATAGTATATTTATTCACCATATTCATATTGTATTATGGTATAATAGATATAAACAGTTTCAGTATTTTCTAATTCTCCATCACCAAATCTTAGGTTACTTCATCACTAAGAAACTAAGTTAAAATACTATTACTTAATGACACATATTCCATATACATTTGAAATAATTCAAATTATCTAATGAGTCTAAATAGTATATTTATCCACCATATTCATATTGTATTATGGTATAATAGATGTAAATAGTTTTGGTATTTTCTAATTCTCCATCACCAAATCTTAGGTTAGTTCATCACTAAGAAACTAAGTTAAAAGACTAATACTTAATGACACATATTCCATATACATTTGAAATAATTGAAATTATCTAATGAGTCTCGATAGTATATTTACCCACCATATTCATATTGTATTATGGTATAATAGATATAAACAGTTTCGGTATTTTCTAATTCTCCATCACCAAATCTTAGGTTACTTCATCACTAAGAAACTAAGTTAAAAGACTATTACTTAATGACACATATTCCATATACATTTGAAATAATTCAAATTATCTAATGAGTCTAGATAGTATATTTATCCACCATATTCATATTGTATTATGGTATAATAGATGTAAACAGTTTCGGTATTTTCTAATTCTTCATCACCAAATCATAGGTTAGTTCATCACTAAGAAACTAAGTTAAAAGACTATTACTTAATGACACATATTCCATATACATTTGAAATAATTCAAATTATCTAATGAGTCTCGATAGTATATTTATTCACCATATTCATATTGTATTATGGTATAATAGATGTAAACAGTTTCAGTATTTTCTAATTCTCCATCACCATATCTTAGGTTACTTCATCACTAAGAAACTAAGTTAAAAGACTATTACTTAATGACACATATTCCATATACATTTGAAATAATTCAAATTATCTAATGAGTCTCGATAGTATATTTATCCACCATATTCATATTGTATTATGGTATAATACATGTAAACAATTTCAGTATTTTCTAATTCTCCATCACCAAATCTTAGGTTACTTCATCACTAAGAAACTAAGTTAAAAGACTATTACTTAATGACACATATTCCATATACATTTGAAATAATTCAAATTATCTAATGAGTCTCGATAGTATATTTAATCACCATATTCATATTGCATTATGGTATAATAGATGTAAACAGTTTCAATATTTTCTAATTCTTCATCATTAAATCTTAGGTTACTTCATCACTAAGAAACTAAGTTAAAAGACTATTACTTAATGATACATATTCCATATACATTTGAAATAATTCAAATTATCTAATGAGTCTCTATAGTATATTTATCCACCATATTCATATTGTATTATGGTATCATAGATGTAAACAGTTTTAATATTTCTAATTCTCCATCACCAAATCTTAGGTTACTTCATCACTAAGAAACTAAGTTAAAAGACTATTCCTTAATGACACATATTCCATATACATTTGAAATAATTCAAATTATCTAATGAGTCTCGATAGTATATTTATTCACCATATTTATATTGTATTTTGGTATAATAGATGTAAACAATTTCAGTATTTTCCTTCTTTTCCATCACCAAATTTTAGGTTACTTCTTCACCAAGAAACTAAATTAAAAGACTATTACTTAACGACACATATTATATATACATTTGAAATAATTCAAATTATATAATGAGTCTCGATAGTATATTTATCCACCATATTCATATTGCATTATGGTATAATAGATGTAAACAGTTTTAGTATCTTCTAATTCTCCATCACCAAATCTTAGGTTACTTCATCACTAAGAAACTAAGTTAAAAGAATATTACTTAATGACACATATTCCATATACATTTGAAATAATTCAAATTATCTAATGAGTCTAGATAGTATATTTATCCACCATATTCATATTGTATTATGGTATAATAGATGTAAATAGTTTCAGTATTTTCTAATTCTCCATCACCAAATCTTAGGTTACTTCATCACTAAGAAACTAAGTTAAAACACTATTACTTAATGACATATATTCCATATACATTTGAAATAATTCAAATTATCTAATGAGTCTCTATAGTATATTTACTCACCATATTCATATTGTATTATGGTATAATACATGTAAAGAGTTTCAGTATTTTCTAATTCTCCATCACCAAATCTTAGGTTACTTCATCACTAAGAAACTAAGTTAAAAGACTATTACTTAATGACACATATTCCATATACATTTGAAATAATTCAAATTATCTAATGAGTCTCGATAGTATATTTATTCACCATATTCATATTGTATTTTGGTATAATAGATGTAAACAATTTCAATATTTTCCTTCTTTTCCATCACCAAATTTTAGGTTACTTCTTCACCAAGAAACTAAGTTACAAGACTATTACTTAATGACACATATTATATATACATTTGAAATAATTCAAATTATCTAATGAGTCTCGATAGTATATTTATCCACCATATTCATATTGTATTATGGTATAATAGATGTAAACTGTTTCAGTATCTTCTAATTCTCCATCACCAAATCTTAGGTTACTTCATCACTAAGAAACTAAGTTAAAAGACTATTACTTAATGACACATATTCCATATACATTTGAAATAATTCAAATTATCTAATGAGTCTCGAAAGTATATTTACCCACCATATTCATATTGTGTTATGGTATAATAGATGTAAACAATTTCAGTATTTTCTAATTCTCCATCACGAAATCTTAGGTTACGTCATCACTAAGAAACTAAGTTAAAAGACTATTACTTAATGACACATATTCCATATACATTTGAAATAATTCAAATTATCTAATGAGTCTCTATAGTATATTTATCCACCATATTCATATTGTATTATGGTATAATAGATGTAAACAGTTTCAGTATTTTCTAATTCTCCATCACGAAATCTTAGGTTACTTCATCACTAAGAAACTAAGTTAAAAGACTATTACTTAATGACACATATTCCATATACATTTGAAGTAATTCAAATTATCTAATGATTCTCGATAGTATATTTATTCACCATATTCATATTGTATTATGGTATAATACATGTAAACAGTTTAAGTATTTTCTAAGTCTCTATCACCAAATCTTAGGTTACTTCATCACTAAGAAACTAAGTTAAAAAACTATTACTTAATGACACATATTCCATATACATTTGAAATAATTCAAATTATCTAATGAGTCTCGATAGTATATTTACCCACCATATTCATATTGTATTATGGTATAATAGATGTAAACAGTTTCAATATTTCTAATTCTCCATCACCAAATCTTAGGTTACTTCATCACTAAGAAACTAAGTTAAAAGACTATTACTTAATGACACATATTCCATATACATTTGAAATAATTCAAATTATCTAATGAGTCTCGATAGTATATTTATCCACCATATTCATATTGCATTATGGTATAATAGATGTAAACAGTTTCAGTATTTCTAATTCTCCATCACCAAATCTTAGGTTACTTCATCACTAAGAAACTAAGTTAAAAAACTATTAATTAATGACACATATTATATATACATTTGAAATAATTCAAATTATCTAATGAGTCTCGATTGTATATTTACCCACCATATTCATATTGTATTATGGTATAATAGATGTAAACAGTTTCAGTATTTCTAATTCTCCATCACCAAATCTTAGGTTACTTCATCATTAAGAAACTAAGTTAAAAGACTATTACTTAATGACACATATTCCATATACATTTGAAATAATTCAAATTATCTAATGAGTCTCGATAGTATATTTATTCACCATATTCATATTGTATTATGGTATAATACATGTAAACAATTTCAGTATTTTCTAATTCTCCATCACCAAATCTTAGGTTACTTCATCACTAAGAAACTAAGTTAAAAGACTATTACTTAATGACACATATTCCATATACATTTGAAATAACTCAAATTATCTAATGAGTCTCGATAGTATATTTATTCACCATATTCATATTGTATTATGGTATAATACATGTAAACAGTTTCAGTATTTTCTAATTCTCCATCACCAAATCTTAGGTTACTTCATTACTAAGAAACTAAGTTAAAAGACTATTACTTAATGACACATATTCCATATACATTTGAAATAATTCAAATTATCTAGTGAGTCTCGATAGTTATATTTACCCACCATATTCATATTGTATTCTGGTATAATAGATGTAAACAGTTTCAGTATTTCTAATTCTCCATCACCAAATCTTAGGTTACTTCATCATTAAGAAACTAAGTTAAAAGACTATTACTTAATGACACATATTCCATATACATTTGAAATAATTCAAATTATCTAATGAGTCTCGATAGTATATTTATTCACCATATTCATATTGTATTATGGTATAATACATGTAAACAGTTTCAGTATTTTCTAATTCTCCATCACCAAATCTTAGGTTACTTCATCACTAAGAAACTAAGTTAAAAGACTATTACTTAATGACACATATTCCATATACATTTGAAATAACTCAAATTATCTAATGAGTCTCGATAGTATATTTATTCACCATATTCTTATTGTATTATGGTATAATACATGTAAACAGTTTCAATATTTTCTAATTCTCCAATACCAAATCTTAGGTTACTTCATCACTAAGAAACTAAGTTAAAAGACTATTACTTAATGACACATATTCCATATACATTTGAAATAATTCAAATTATCTAATGAGTCTCTATAGTATATTTATCCACCATATTCATATTGTATTATGGTATAATAGATGTAAACAGTTTCAGTATTTTCTAATTCTCCATCACGAAATCTTAGGTTACTTCATCACTAAGAAACTAAGTTAAAAGACTATTACTTAATGACACATATTCCATATACATTTGAAGTAATTCAAATTATCTAATGATTCTCGATAGTATATTTATTCACCATATTCATATTGTATTATGGTATAATACATGTAAACAGTTTAAGTATTTTCTAAGTCTCCATCACCAAATCTTAGGTTACTTCATCACTAAGAAACTAAGTTAAAAAACTATTACTTAATGACACATATTCCATATACATTTGAAATAATTCAAATTATCTAATGAGTCTCGATAGTATATTTACCCACCATATTCATATTGTATTATGGTATAATATATGTAAACAGTTTCAATATTTCTAATTCTCCATCACCAAATCTTAGGTTACTTCATCACTAAGAAACTAAGTTAAAAGACTATTACTTAATGACACATATTCCATATACATTTGAAATAATTCAAATTATCTAATGAGTCTCGATAGTATATTTATCCACCATATTCATATTGCATTATGGTATAATAGATGTAAACAGTTTCAGTATTTCTAATTCTCCATCACCAAATCTTAGGTTACTTCATCACTAAGAAACTAAGTTAAAAAACTATTAATTAATGACACATATTATATATACATTTGAAATAATTCAAATTATCTAATGAGTCTCGATTGTATATTTACCCACCATATTCATATTGTATTATGGTATAATAGATGTAAACAGTTTCAGTATTTCTAATTCTCCATCACCAAATCTTAGGTTACTTCATCATTAAGAAACTAAGTTAAAAGACTATTACTTAATGACACATATTCCATATACATTTGAAATAATTCAAATTATCTAATGAGTCTCGATAGTATATTTATTCACCATATTCATATTGTATTATGGTATAATACATGTAAACAATTTCAGTATTTTCTAATTCTCCATCACCAATCTTAGGTTACTTCATCACTAAGAAACTAAGTTAAAAGACTATTACTTAATGACACATATTCCATATACATTTGAAATAACTCAAATTATCTAATGAGTCTCGATAGTATATTTATTCACCATATTCATATTGTATTATGGTATAATACATGTAAACAGTTTCAGTATTTTCTAATTCTCCATCACCAAATCTTAGGTTACTTCATTACTAAGAAACTAAGTTAAAAGACTATTACTTAATGACACATATTCCATATACATTTGAAATAATTCAAATTATCTAGTGAGTCTCGATAGTATATTTACCCACCATATTCATATTGTATTCTGGTATAATAGATGTAAACAGTTTCAGTATTTCTAATTCTCCATCACCAAATCTTAGGTTACTTCATCATTAAGAAACTAAGTTAAAAGACTATTACTTAATGACACATATTCCATATACATTTGAAATAATTCAAATTATCTAATGAGTCTCGATAGTATATTTATTCACCATATTCATATTGTATTATGGTATAATACATGTAAACAGTTTCAGTATTTTCTAATTCTCCATCACCAAATCTTAGGTTACTTCATCACTAAGAAACTAAGTTAAAAGACTATTACTTAATGACACATATTCCATATACATTTGAAATAACTCAAATTATCTAATGAGTCTCGATAGTATATTTATTCACAATATTCTTATTGTATTATGGTATAATACATGTAAACAGTTTCAATATTTTCTAATTCTCCAATACCAAATCTTAGGTTACTTCATCACTAAGAAACTAAGTTAAAAGACTATTACTTAATGACACATATTCCATATACATTTGAAATAATTCAAATTATCTAATGAGTCTCGAAAGTATATTTACCCACCATATTCATATTGTATTATGGTATAATAGATGTAAACAATTTCAGTATTTTCTAATTCTCCATCACCAAATCTTAGGTTACTTCATTACTAAGAAACTAAGTTAAAAGACTATTACTTAATGACACATATTCCATATACATTTGAAATAATTCAAATTATCTAATGAGTCTCTATAGTATATTTATCCACCATATTCATATTGTATTATGGTATAATAGATGTAAACAGTTTCAGTATTTTCTAATTCTCCATCACCAAATCTTAGGTTACTTCATCACTAAGAAACTAAGTTAAAAGACTATTACTTAATGACACATATTCCATATACATTTGAAGTAATTCAAATTATCTAATGAGTCTCGATAGTATATTTATTCACCATATTCATATTGTATTATGGTATAATACATGTAAACAGTTTCAGTATTTTCTAAGTCTCCATCACCAAATCTTAGGTTACTTCATCACTAAGAAACTAAGTTAAAAAACTATTACTTAATGACACATATTCCATATACATTTGAAATAATTTAAATTATCTAATGAGTCTCGATAGTATATTTACCCACCATATTCATATTGTATTATGGTATAATAGATGTAAACAGTTTCAATATTTCTAATTCTCCATCACCAAATCTTAGGTTACTTCATCACTAAGAAACTAAGTTAAAAGACTATTACTTAATGACACATATTCCATATACATTTGAAGTAACTCAAATTATTTAATGAGTCTCGATAGTATATTTATTCACCATATTCATATTGTATTATGGTATAATACATGTAAACAGTTTCAGTATTTTCTAATTCTCCATCACCAAATCTTAGGTTACTTCATCACTAAGAAACTAAGTTAAAAGACTATTACTTAATGACACATATTCCATATACATTTGAAATAATTCAAATTATCTAATGAGTCTCGAAAGTATATTTACCCACCATATTCATATTGTGTTATGGTATAATAGATGTAAACAATTTCAGTATTTTCTAATTCTCCATCACGAAATCTTAGGTTACGTCATCACTAAGAAACTAAGTTAAAAGACTATTACTTAATGACACATATTCCATATACATTTGAAGTAATTCAAATTATCTAATGAGTCTCGATAGTATATTTATTCACCATATTCATATTGTATTATGGTATAATAGATGTAAACAGTTTCAGTATTTTCTAATTCTCCATCACGAAATCTTAGGTTACTTCATCACTAAGAAACTAAGTTAAAAAACTATTACTTAATGACACATATTCCATATACATTTGAAATAATTCAAATTATCTAATGAGTCTCGATAGTATATTTACCCACCATATTCATATTGTATTATGGTATAATAGATGTAACCAGTTTCAATATTTCTAATTCTCCATCACCAAATCTTAGGTTACTTCATCACTAAGAAACTAAGTTAAAAGACTATTACTTAATGACACATATTATATATACATTTGAAATAATTCATATTATCTAATGAGTCTCGATAGTATATTTATCCACCATATTCATATTGCATTATGGTATAATAGATGTAAACAGTTTCAGTATTTTCTAATTCTCCATCACCAAATCATAGGTTACTTTTTCACCAAGAAACTAAGTTAAAAGACTATTACTTAATGACACATATTATATATACATTTGAAATAATTCAAATTATCTAATGATTCTCGATAGTATATTTATCCACCATATTCATATTGCATTATGGTATAATAGATGTAAACAGTTTCAGTATTTTCTAATTCTCCATCACCAAATCTTAGGTTACTTCATCACTAAGAAACTAAGTTAAAAGACTATTACTTAATAACACATATTCCATATACATTTGAAATAATTCAAATTATCTAATGAGTCTCGATAGTATATTTATTCACCATATTCATATTGTATTATGGTATAATAGATATAAACAGTTTCAGTATTTTCTAATTCTCCATCACCAAATCTTAGGTTACTTCATCACTAAGAAACTAAGTTAAAAGACTATTACTTAATGACACATATTCCATATACATTTGAAATAATTCAAATTATCTAATGAGTCTCGATAGTATATTTATTCACCATATTCATATTGTATTATGGTATAATACATGTAAACAATTTCAGTATTTTCTAATTCTCCATCACCAAATCTTAGGTTACTTCATCACTAAGAAACTAAGTTAAAAGACTATTACTTAATGACACATATTCCATATACATTTTAAATAACTCAAATTATCTAATGAGTCTCAATAGTATATTTATTCACCATATTCATATTGTATTATGGTATAATATATGTAAACAGTTTCAGTATTTTCTAATTCTCCATCACCAAATCTTAGGTTACTTCATCACTAAGAAACTAAGTTAAAAGACTATTACTTAATGACACATATTCCATATACATTTGAAATAATTCAAATTATCTAATGAGTCTCGAAAGTATATTTACCCACCATATTCATATTGTATTATGGTATAATAGATGTAAACAATTTCATTATTTTCTAATTCTCCATCACCAAATCTTAGGTTACTTCATCACTAAGAAACTAAGTTAAAAGACTATTACTTAATGACACATATTCCATATACATTTGAAATAATTCAAATTATCTAATGAGTCTCTATAGTATATTTATCCACCATATTCATATTGTATTATGGTATAATAGATGTAAACAGTTTCAGTATTTTCTAATTCTCCATCACCAAATCTTAGGTTACTTCATCACTAAGAAACTAAGTTAAAAGACTATTACTTAATGACACATATTCCATATACATTTGAAGTAATTCAAATTATCTAATGAGTCTCGATAGTATATTTATTCACCATATTCATATTGTATTATGGTATAATACATGTAAATAGTTTCAGTATTTTCTAAGTCTCCATCACCAAATCTTAGGTTACTTCATCACTAAGAAACTAAGTTAAAAAACTATTACTTAATGACACATATTCCATATACATTTGAAATAATTCAAATTATCTAATGAGTCTCGATAGTATATTTACCCACCATATTCATATTGTATTATGGTATAATAGATGTAACCAGTTTCAATATTTCTAATTCTCCATCACCAAATCTTAGGTTACTTCATCACTAAGAAACTAAGTTAAAAGACTATTACTTAATGACACATATTATATATACATTTGAAATAATTCATATTATCTAATGAGTCTCGATAGTATATTTATCCACCATATTCATATTGCATTATGGTATAATAGATGTAAACAGTTTCAGTATTTTCTAATTCTCCATCACCAAATCATAGGTTACTTTTTCACCAAGAAACTAAGTTAAAAGACTATTACTTAATGACACATATTATATATACATTTGAAATAATTCAAATTATCTAATGATTCTCGATAGTATATTTATCCACCATATTCATATTGCATTATGGTATAATAGATGTAAACAGTTTCAGTATTTTCTAATTCTCCATCACTAAATCTTAGGTTACTTCATCACTAAGAAACTAAGTTAAAAGACTATTACTTAATAACACATATTCCATATACATTTGAAATAATTCAAATTATCTAATGAGTCTCGATAGTATATTTATTCACCATATTCATATTGTATTATGGTATAATAGATATAAACAGTTTCAGTATTTTCTAATTCTCCATCACCAAATCTTAGGTTACTTCATCACTAAGAAACTAAGTTAAAAGACTATTACTTAATGACACATATTCCATATACATTTGAAATAATTCAAATTATCTAATGAGTCTCTATAGTATATTTATCCACCATATTCATATTGTATTATGGTATAATAGATGTAAACAGTTTCAGTATTTTCTAATTCTCCATCACCAAATCTTAGGTTAGTTCATCACTAAGAAACTAAGTTAAAAGACTATTACTTAATGACACATATTCCATATACATTTGAAATAATTGAAATTATCTAATGAGTCTCGATAGTATATTTATTCACCATATTCATATTGTATTATGGTATAATAGATATAAACAGTTTCAGTATTTTCTAATTCTCCATCACCAAATCTTAGGTTACTTCATCACTAAGAAACTAAGTTAAAATACTATTACTTAATGACACATATTCCATATACATTTGAAATAATTCAAATTATCTAATGAGTCTAAATAGTATATTTATCCACCATATTCATATTGTATTATGGTATAATAGATGTAAATAGTTTTGGTATTTTCTAATTCTCCATCACCAAATCTTAGGTTAGTTCATCACTAAGAAACTAAGTTAAAAGACTATTACTTAATGACACATATTCCATATACATTTGAAATAATTGAAATTATCTAATGAGTCTCGATAGTATATTTACCCACCATATTCATATTGTATTATGGTATAATAGATATAAACAGTTTCGGTATTTTCTAATTCTCCATCACCAAATCTTAAGTTACTTCATCACTAAGAAACTAAGTTAAAAGACTATTACTTAATGACACATATTCCATATACATTTGAAATAATTCAAATTATCTAATGAGTCTAGATAGTATATTTATCCACCATATTCATATTGTATTATGGTATAATAGATGTAAATAGTTTCGGTATTTTCTAATTCTTCATCACCAAATCTTAGGTTAGTTCATCACTAAGAAACTAAGTTAAAAGACTATTACTTAATCACACATATTCCATATACATTTGAAATAATTCAAATTATCTAATGAGTCTCGATAGTATATTTATTCACCATATTCATATTGTATTATGGTATAATAGATGTAAACAGTTTCAGTATTTTCTAATTCTCCATCACCAAATCTTAGGTTACTTCATCACTAAGAAACTAAGTTAAAAGACTATTACTTAATGACACATATTCCATATACATTTGAAATAATTCAAATTATCTAATGAGTCTCGATAGTATATTTATCCACCATATTCATATTGTATTATGGTATAATAGATGTAAACAATTTCAGTATTTTCTAATTCTCCATCACCAAATCTTAGGTTACTTCATCACTAAGAAACTAAGTTAAAAGACTATTACTTAATGACACATATTCCATATACATTTGAAATAATTCAAATTATCTAATGAGTCTCGATAGTATATTTATCCACCATATTCATATTGTATTATGGTATAATACATGTAAACAATTTCAGTATTTTCTAATTCTCCATCACCAAATCTTAGGTTACTTCATCACTAAGAAACTAAGTTAAAAGACTATTACTTAATGACACATATTCCATATACATTTGAAATAATTCAAATTATCTAATGAGTCTCGATAGTATATTTAATCACCATATTCATATTGCATTATGGTATAATAGATGTAAACAGTTTCAATATTTTCTAATTCTTCATCATTAAATCTTAGGTTACTTCATCACTAAGAAACTAAGTTAAAAGACTATTACTTAATGATACATATTCCATATACATTTGAAATAATTCAAATTATCTAATGAGTCTCTATAGTATATTTATCCACCATATTCATATTGTATTATGGTATCATAGATGTAAACAGTTTTAATATTTCTAATTCTCCATCACCAAATCTTAGGTTACTTCATCACTAAGAAACTAAGTTAAAAGACTATTACTTAATGACACATATTCCATATACATTTGAAATAATTCAAATTATCTAATGAGTCTCGATAGTATATTTATTCACCATATTTATATTGTATTTTGGTATAATAGATGTAAACAATTTCAGTATTTTCCTTCTTTTCCATCACCAAATTTTAGGTTACTTCTTCACCAAGAAACTAAATTAAAAGACTATTACTTAACGACACATATTATATATACATTTGAAATAATTCAAATTATATAATGAGTCTCGATAGTATATTTATCCACCATATTCATATTGCATTATGGTATAATAGATGTAAACAGTTTTAGTATCTTCTAATTCTCCATCACCAAATCTTAGGTTACTTCATCACTAAGAAACTAAGTTAAAAGAATATTACTTAATGACACATATTCCATATACATTTGAAATAATTCAAATTATCTAATGAGTCTAGATAGTATATTTATCCACCATATTCATATTGTATTATGGTATAATAGATGTAAATAGTTTCAGTATTTTCTAATTCTCCATCACCAAATCTTAGGTTACTTCATCACTAAGAAACTAAGTTAAAACACTATTACTTAATGACATATATTCCATATACATTTGAAATAATTCAAATTATCTAATGAGTCTCTATAGTATATTTATCCACCATATTCATATTGTATTATGGTGTAATAGATGTAAACAGTTTCAGTATTTTCTAATACTCCATCACAAAATCTTAGGTTACTTCATTACTAAGAAACTAAGTTAAAAGACTATTACTTAATGACACATATTCCATATACATTTGAAATAATTCAAATTATCTAATGAGTCTATATAGTTTATTTATCCACCATATTCATATTGTATTATGGTATAATAGATGTAAACAGTTTCAGTATTTTCTAATTCTCCATCATCAAATCTTAGGTTACTTCATCACTAAGAAACTAAGTTAAAAGACTATTACTTAATGACACATATTCCATATACATTTGAAATAATTCAAATTATCTAATGAGTCTCGATAGTATATTTACTCACCATATTCATATTGTATTATGGTATAATACATGTAAAGAGTTTCAGTATTTTCTAATTCTCCATCACCAAATCTTAGGTTACTTCATCACTAAGAAACTAAGTTAAAAGACTATTACTTAATGACACATATTCCATATACATTTGAAATAATTCAAATTATCTAATGAGTCTCGATAGTATATTTATCCACCATATTCATATTGTATTAAGGTATAATAGATGTAAACAGTTTCAGTATCTTCTAATTCTCCATCACCAAATCTTAGGTTACTTCATCACTAAGAAACTAAGTTAAAAGACTATTACTTAATGACACATATTCCATATACATTTGAAATAATTCAAATTATCTAATGAGTCTCGATAGTATATTTATTCACCATATTCATATTGTATTTTGGTATAATAGATGTAAACAATTTCAATATTTTCCTTCTTTTCCATCACCAAATTTTAGGTTACTTCTTCACCAAGAAACTAAGTTAAAAGACTATTACTTAATGACACATATTATATATACATTTGAAATAATTCAAATTATCTAATGAGTCTCGATAGTATATTTATCCACCATATTCATATTGTATTATGGTATAATAGATGTAAACTGTTTCAGTATCTTCTAATTCTCCATCACCAAATCTTAGGTTACTTCATCACTAAGAAACTAAGTTAAAAGACTATTACTTAATGACACATATTCCATTTACATTTGAAATAATTCAAATTATCTAATGAGTCTCGAAAGTATATTTACCCACCATATTCATATTGTGTTATGGTATAATAGATGTAAACAATTTCAGTATTTTCTAATTCTCCATCACGAAATCTTAGGTTACGTCATCACTAAGAAACTAAGTTAAAAGACTATTACTTAATGACACATATTCCATATACATTTGAAATAATTCAAATTATCTAATGAGTCTCTATAGTATATTTATCCACCATATTCATATTGTATTATGGTATAATAGATGTAAACAGTTTCAGTATTTTCTAATTCTCCATCACGAAATCTTAGGTTACTTCATCACTAAGAAACTAAGTTAAAAGACTATTACTTAATGACACATATTCCATATACATTTGAAGTAATTCAAATTATCTAATGATTCTCGATAGTATATTTATTCACCATATTCATATTGTATTATGGTATAATACATGTAAACAGTTTAAGTATTTTCTAAGTCTCCATCACCAAATCTTAGGTTACTTCATCACTAAGAAACTAAGTTAAAAAACTATTACTTAATGACACATATTCCATATACATTTGAAATAATTCAAATTATCTAATGAGTCTCGATAGTATATTTACCCACCATATTCATATTGTATTATGGTATAATAGATGTAAACAGTTTCAATATTTCTAATTCTCCATCACCAAATCTTAGGTTACTTCATCACTAAGAAACTAAGTTAAAAGACTATTACTTAATGACACATATTCCATATACATTTGAAATAATTCAAATTATCTAATGAGTCTCGATAGTATATTTATCCACCATATTCATATTGCATTATGGTATAATAGATGTAAACAGTTTCAGTATTTCTAATTCTCCATCACCAAATCTTAGGTTACTTCATCACTAAGAAACTAAGTTAAAAAACTATTAATTAATGACACATATTATATATACATTTGAAATAATTCAAATT
>CATIWC010003645.1:0-25292 GCA_948472305.1 Vicia faba
AGAGAGAATTTCTCTGGCCCTAATTTCTAACCTAGTTTTTTCAGAAAGTTCATGGATGAAATTATCCTAGCACGATTAATATAAATGAAAACTAAGCACATGTATGGTTTCAGGGCTATGAATACAACATCTTTCATTCACAAACCTAAGTCTAAATGTTCCTAAATAGAGAGATAGAAGTTCATGAAATACCTGTTTCAGTTGAGTTCGAGCTAGACAATGAAACAACTTTCAATGAGGCCTGAGGTTCTTTTGAGCTTTCTTGATGTCCCTTGAACCTTTCCCAATGCTTAGTTTGTTTTGAAGTGGCTTGAATCGTGCTACAGAACTCAACCTGCAAAGCTTTCAAACAAAAATGGTGAACACTGTAAATGGAGTTACAATTGGCAATTGAGGTTTGGGATAGTTTGAGTGAGTTGAATGGAAGGTATTGGAACAAGTTTGAGGCAAAACGCACGAGGAAAAGTGAAGATGGAAGGGATTCTGCAGGGCTTGCCCTATTTTGCAAGAAAATGTGGTTTTTGAGTATGAGGAGGTTTGAGAGATCAAAGGCTCGTGCTTCTGACTTGCAAGGGTGTGAGAAACTTGTTACAAAACTTTGCTTGAGTTGGTTTTATCAGATGTGTGAGTTCTTGACTTTTTTCATAATGGCTTGTTTTGAAAGCAAAGATGTGAAGTGACCAAGCTATGGCCTGTACAGGCTAGTTACAAGCATGCTCAAGTTGGTGTACTATGCCTGAGATTAGGGAACTTGTTTGCTGCAAGGAAAAAAGTCCAAGGCTCAAGAAAATGCAATTTTACATAAAGTGGCCTTTATGAAAATGGAAGTATGACCTTTATGCTTAAAATGGAAAAGTTCATTGCACAATGCTCTCTTGATCAGAACAATGCCAATGTCCAATGTATTTGCATTCAATTTTTTAGTGTAAATTGGTTTAGAGGCCTGTAATTATGTACTAAGCTAGTTTGGTCAGATTTGCAACTTGGTATGAACATGTATTGGCCATGGTTACAAAGTGAGTTTTTTCCAACTTCAAGCATTCGATTCTCCCTAACCACAAAGGTGTTTGAGGAGTTCTTGGACAATTTGGAAATCTTGAAACATGTACTATAATACATCTTTGAAATGTGTTGTACCCCAAAATTTGCCCTCCCATATTCTTCAAGATTTGCCAAGATCAAGCTTCAAAATCTCTCAAGGGTTGCACAGTCCAATGGCCTCCTAACAGTCAAAAATTAGGGTTTTGGTTCTGGCAAAGAAATTGAAGTTTCCAAGGGTTCAATCAAGTCCCACATGCCTATAAACATTGTCAAGCATCCATATGCCAAGTTTCTAGACTCACAGCACAAAATTGCACAATCAAAAACCCTAATTGCCCTACAGTCAACTGCAGGGGCAAAATGGTCATTTGACAGTCAAAAGTCAAAATTTTTGGTCAACATATTATTTTGAAGCCACAAACATCATTTGATCAATTCTTGATCATGATTCTCAAAGCATGGCTCAAAAAGTCTCAAGATGCAAAAGTTTCTATTTTTGGATAGTTGGAAAAGTCAACTGCAAATTGACCAGGGCATAACTTCCACATGGTTTATCAGAAAAATTCCATCCAAAGCTCATTTTGAAGAGAATGACATTTCCTACAACTCATCTTCACACTTCAAGTCCAATAAATTCTCTCACAAAAAGTTATCAATCTCAACATTATAGGTCATTTTCAAAAGTCAACAAAAAGTCAACAAAAAGGCACTTTAGGTCAAAGACCATAACTTGAGATTGGTAAATCAAATTGACATGGGACCAAAGACATTGGTTAGAGGACTTCAAGACATTTCCAAAATGTCCAAGAACATGATCAAATCTTAAAAATTGAGCAAGATATGCCTTGTGGAAGTTGGGAAATTTTTGGGAATTTTGAAAAGTCAACTTTGCTTCAAATGCCTCAAAATTGCTAATGGGCCTCAATTTCTTCCATGAATCATCACCCAAAGGCTATGCACGACCCATTGACATCCAAGGGAGTTATTTTATCATTTTTGATTAATTATTTGAATTATTATTATTATTATTATTAATTCACTTAATTAAAATTAAATATGACAAAAATAGCAAATCACACCTTTCAAATCTTTTTATGTAGCATTTTCATCCATCATGACCTCAAGATTTCGTGCACATTCAAAAAGGAAAAATTCTATGCAATTGGCAATGGTTTGATGGCAAAAAGGATTGAAAAAGATCATGGAAAATCAAATATTGAAAAGCATTAAAACAATGGATTTTGGGCTGACTTTTAACCTAATTCTATTCACACATATATGCACAACTGAAACCTAGGCCAGAGAACAAGAAAGCTGCACTCAGAACAAAGAACAAAACTTGCATTTTTTTGACAAAAAGTGAAAAACTGTGTTCATAGCTAGAGGGTGATTCAAGGCTGCAAAAGTATTCCAATACACTCCTGACACATCCAGGAAGCGATTCCAATCGAAACCAACCTTCCATACTCAAGGAGTTGGTATAACCGAGTCACCCTGTTCATAAAATATTTGATATTCGTATTTGAATTTACATGCATTGTTCATGCGTTTTTAATGTTGATTTATACTAACATGGACCTTCTGAAGCTAATGACATAACTCAATTAGATTAATATTGCTTGTATCACGATTCACCATTAACGATTGCTAGGGTTGCAGAAGCTTTGAATTGGGGCTTTCCTCATCTGGAAAAATTAGGCCACGAAACCTGTACCACTGGATTCAGAACGTCCAAACGAATCAATTCCCCCCATCGCGCCCTTTTTATATTTGCATATGACCTATTCGCTATTTTTCAGGTTTGAGTTTAGTGGGGGTTTAAAACCCCCGCTATCTATTTGATAATTTCAGGCAAAACGAAGAAACAAGGAAGACGAAGCCCATGTGTTCAAGCGTGATTGGCAGATTTGAAAGTTAACGCGTTTTTATTTGGATTCAGTATAACGCTTTCTTTTCACATGTATTGCTTATGCTCCACTAAACTAACAAAGAAACACACTAGCTCCATTGGCAAATGCGCTGGCATGCAGGTATTGGGACCTGGGTTCGATTCCCAGGTCCCCCACTTCTTCCATAACATTTTTATTAATATGCTTCTGTGCAGCGTGCCATCCAAAGACTATCATACAACCTTGCCTCCTAGCTTGCCACGCGCCCAGGAAGTCTCATCTAATGGCCAGGACATGCAGCTCACCATGGACACTAGTCAACCACGCCATACGCAATTCTGGAAAGTCAAAAAAGGCCTGAATCTGTTGGGCCTAATTGCTTCAAAAACTCCCTTTGGGTCCAAACACCCCCAGGGTTTGCTTAATCTTTTCATTATTTTTCTTTCTTTATTTATTTTTTTCTTTTATTCTTTTAATTGTTATTTTGATTAATTACTTTTATTTAATTCACAAAATAATTTTTATAACAAAAAAAAAGGTCATAAATCACAAAAATAAAATATGTTTATTTAATTTTTAATTCTTTAAATAGTTTTGTAAATAAATTTTAATAATCAAATTAGTTTAATTTTAGGTCTTCAACTTTAATATTTTTTCTTAAATAAACTAAAAAATGTAGAAATTAGGGTTTGTCACATTTTCATCCTTTTTCTTAATAAATAACTTTTTCTCCTTATTATTACTATTAATTATTAATTTACTTTGTAAATACTTGTAATTAAATAATTAGTGTAAATTAAGTCAAAATTTAAACATCTTTTTAATAATTAAAAACAAACTTAGAATTAGGGTTTTATTTAATTTCTAGTTTCAATTAATTTCCTTTATTTCATTAAATACCAAAAAAAACATAAAAAACAATTTCTTTTCTCATTAAATAATTAATTAACTTCCAATTTCAATGTAATTTCTTTAAAGGGGGCAACGCCCTCGAACTTTCGATTCTAGTTTCTTTTCGCGCGTTTGCTTCTATTTTTTTCATTTTAAATATTATGTAATTGCCAAAGCTTTGTAATAATAATTAGGACTCCATTTATTTTCTGCATTTTATTAAAAAACGGGTCTTTGTTAATTTGGCGATGTATAGACCCGCGCCTTGTAATAACGTAGGACCTTTATTTTTCGCATTTTAATTTCCGCACCTTTTAACTGCTAACTATTGCATGAAAGAATGAATGGCCCAAATAAAATCAAAGCGTAGCTCACCCAATGCATGATCAAGATAAAACATAACTGAAAACGATACACAAATACACACACCACTCTTAGGGTACGCCTCACTGTTGCCTTGCCCCTCGAAACATGGTCGTCGAGTATAGGACGTCTTGGTGAGTCCTTATGTCCATTGATCTAGTTGCCTCGAAACAAGTTGCCTCAAAACGGTTGCCTCGGAATAGTTGCCTCGAAATAAAAAGATCAATGGCATAAGGGTAGCTTCTAAGGTGTCTTACTGTTGCTCTGGTGACCACACTGTCCCTACAAACAAATTGACCCGAACACCTCCAACGGTGGTGCTACCTACCTCTCAATGGTGGGATGGCACTACCTTAAGGACATTTACACATCCTAATTCCTTTGGGTAGGTAGATGACTCATAGATACTTTCTCTAAAAAACAAATCAAAAATATTTTCACACCGACACTTTTCAAAAAGCTTTCAAAACAATTTTTCAAACACTCTTGAGGACTGATACAAGAGTCGATCTGAAACTTTAAACGAAACTTTTTCAAACCCACTCACGATTGAAAAGCAAACAAACATTTTGAAAACACAAATGAGCAAGTATCTAAGAGCCCATGGATAACCATGGATAGAAAGGGTGCTAACACCTTCCCTTTCTATAAATCTACCTCCCGAACCGAGAAACTATCTCAATAAGGAATTTTTCTGTGCTTTTGTCCTTTCCATGTTGGAGAAAATAAAAGACGGTGGCGACTCTTGCTTCCGCGACATTTCGCGAACCAGCGTTAAACAGTCAGTTCCAAATCCACCAATCACAAAATGCAACTTAAGACTCCAAGTGGAACTATGTGAAAAATGGCCAAGAAGATGGGTCAAAATCCTGCCTAAACTAGGGCAAAATTTCTCTAAGTTAAAAGTTTTAGGTACCCTTGTTCCAAAAATCATAACTTGAGATCCAAGCTTCCTTTGAGAAAACTTTGTGAATCAAAGTTGTAGACTTTGTGATGGAATACAACTTTCATGTTGTAAGTTTTGATTGAATCCCTTTGCATCTTGGTGAAAATGTGGGACAAAGTTAGGAAAAAAATAAGAAAATTTCATAACTTAGAAAATTTCTAAGTTATGAAAATTTTCCATTTTAAACCCTAATTTGCATTTTTGGGTTTCTTGATGAACAAGTTTCATAAATTGACATGTCTTGATGGAAAATGACTCTTGGCACTTGATTTTGACCAAAAAGTCAAAGTTTGACTTTTCAGTGTACAGTCAAATTTTGATCAGTTGACTAAAAAATTCATCATTCAATCCTATGCATTTGAGACCTTTTGAACTTGTTGAATGGGTCAAGATAATGTCATTGAGTCCTTGAGTCCATGGTTGAGCTTGATTTGCCATTGGTTAGGTCAAACAGTCAAAAATTGCCTTTGCACAGTTAAAACCCTAAAAATGACCATTTTGCCCTTTTGGTGATCTGATCAAATTTCTTGTGGAATTGTGATCCAAACTTGATCAAATGGTTCATATGAGTTCATAATGTTGATGTGGGTCAAAATTCATGAAGTTTGACTGTTAATTGGCCACATTTGACTTTTTTTCCAATACAACTGATTTCTAGGTCAACTGTCTAATTGACTGGGCAAAAATTTGATTCATGGCTTGAAACTTGGTATGGACAAACTTGTGAGTCCAACATGAAGTATGAAAGTCACTTTGGGCATTGTAGGTCAAAACATCCCTGTGCAAACTCAAACCCTAATTTAGGTCCACAGTGCAAGGAGGTGTCTTGAGCAGAGCAAACCCTAGTTTGATCTTGAGTTCCAAGAGTCTTGTGATGAGAAAATGTTAGTGAAATGAGAGGGAAAATTTTGGGGTACAACAGTTGCCCCTGTTCAATCTTCTTGAACCTGAAGAGTTAGATTGGCAATTTTGCCTTTCGTGACTCAAAGGTAAAAGAGGATTGGACACTAGAGTGCCCGTAAATTTGCACTCGTCAAAATATAGCTGAGGAAATGGGCTTAAAGATGCCATTTGGAGATGGTGGAATCTTGCTGGAGATGGGCTTAAAGATGCCATCCAAGAATGTTTGTTTAATTGCAATGTTGTAGGTCAGAAGAATGAGCATCAAAATGGTATCCGTGTCTGGAATGCATTTGAACTGTATCTGGAGACTGAGTCTGTATGAGCAAAAGAATGGCGTCCGCGTATGGAGCGTATCCTAGCTGTAACTGAAGTTGAATTTTGAATGAATATCAGAATGACTGCCGTGTCTGGAGTACATCTGTATTGTATCTGAATTTGAGATTTGTATGAGTAGCAGAATGACTTCCGTGTCTGGAGTGTATCTGAGACTGTAACTGTGTTTGAACAAGTGACAAAATAACTTCCGTAGCGACTGCACTGGGAGAATCAAACTTCTGGTGTAAGGGCCAGAATGGCATTCGTGTCTGGAGCGTATCTGAACTTGAAGTTGATAGTTGAATCTGAATGAGAGATAGAATGGCCGCCGTGTCTGGAGCGTATCTAGTCTGTATCGGATTGCTGAAGTCTGAATGAGTAGTAGAATGACCGTCGTGTCTGGGGTGTATCCGCACTGTATTTGACTTGTAATTATGAATGAGTAATGGAATGACCGCCGTGTCTGGGGTGTATCCATATTGTATCAGAAAAATTGTTAACGATAGCCTTTTAATCTTATCCTGAAAAGGGTAAAATGTTAGCTAAACACAAAGTTATGTTGCATGATATGTATGATGCAATGAACTATGTTTCATCAATGTTTATGATATATGAATGTAATGGATGGGCATGTAAGCTGAGTGGCTGTCTTGCTGAGGAAAATAAATCCTTGATAACCGGAGATAATGAAATCTTTGACTGCTGCCGGGGAAAGTAAATCCTTGACCAATGCTGGGGATTCAAGACTCTTTGATTGCTGAAGATGAGAGATCCTTGCTGACTTCTTGGGGATTAAAGATCTCTGATTGTTTGAGAAGGAGGAAATCTGGGACCACTGCTGGAGATTGAAAATCCTCGGCGATTCGTGGGGATTAACAAGGCCTTTGACAACTTCTGCAGGGAATGAGAATGCTTCACGACTTTCCTGGGAAATAGGGAAGACTCTAAAAAATCTCTACTGGGGAATTAAAACTCGGGAGGCTTCTGCTTGGAGAAATGAGACCGAGAATCTTTGATCTTGCTGGGAGATAACTCTGTGGGGAGAATGTTTACTCGGCCGGTGAAATTAGGAGCTTTGGGTTGTATGCCAAACTACTGGGGAAGCATCCTAGTTGGGGATAAGCCAAGAAGTTGACTGTCATCTGCTTGGTTTTCAGACTCTTAAGGTAGCCTGCTGGGGAAATTGGGGGAAGTTGAATAGTTCCCACCGGGGGTTGATAGTTGGAATTTTGACTTCGCTGGGGAAGAAGGTTCAGAATATTCTGGCTCCGCTGGGGATAGGTATTTCAGGGTTTTCGGGCTCCGCCGGGGACCTTGAAGTTTAACTCTGTTGGGGACACATACTTTAAGACTTTGGCTTTGTTGAGGATCCGAACGATGTATTGCAGGGGATTTCTTCTGGAATGGCACAAAGATATCTTCCTACACCTTCAACCTATCAGTAATTATCCTTTCTCAATTTTGTTTTATTTGTAAGCAGTGATTATATTCAAATGCATATGCCTATTTAACAAAACTTTGGACGTTTTCAAATAAAAACATAAGTGTAAAAAGAAAGAAAGGCAAGCAAATTTCTGCGTTTTGGACTATCTTTATATTAACTTTTGTAAGTATCTTTGTACAAAGGAGACAAACATCCTAGTAAGAGAATGTTGTCGTAAAAATTGAAAAAATTTATACAAAAGAAAGATGGCTATGTATAACAATTCCATGGGATTCCCATTCTGCTATAGCCTTCACAACTTTGAGTATCTTGTCCATTCGCTGCTTCGTCCGTCGATGATTGGATTGATCAGTATCTTGGAGCTTGGTCGGTGAAGAGATTGTTCTTAAAGTGATCCGACGAGACATAGTCATACGCTTTAATTCCCTAACTTTTTCCTGGACCGCCCTTTCGGGTTTTCGATCCACCAGGAAACCCTTTTTTTCCCAAGTCGCCCTTTCGGGTTTTCAACTTGCCGGGTGTACAGATTTTTTTGTTTTATCCCTAATTTTTGCCTGAACCGCCCTTTCGGGTTTTCGATTCACCGGGATGCCCATTTTTGCCCAAGTCGCCCTCTCGGGTTTTCAACTTGTCAGGTTATTTTATGCGTAGTATCTTTTGACTATGTTTGCGTTCGCAGGGTGCGGCAGGTCGTCGTTGTCCATGGTGGTCAGAATCATTGCCCCACCAAAAAAGATGCTCTTGATCACAAATGGTCCTTCGTAAGTAGGAGTCCACTTGCCCCTGGGATCACTTTGCGGCAAGATGATCCGCTTGATTACAAGATCTCCGACTTGATATACCTGGCGTCTGACTTTATTGTTGAAAGCCTTGATCATTCATTTTTGATACGTCTGACCATGACAAATAGCAATAAGTCGCTTTTCGTCGATCAAATTAAGTTGATCAAGCCGGGTCTGAATCCAATCGTCTTCACTCAAACCGGCATCCTTCATAATCCTCAAGGAAGGAATCTGAACTTCCATGGGTAGGACAACTTCCATGCCATATACCAACGAAAAGGGAGTTGCCCCTGTTGAAGTACGTGTCGTGGTACGATATCCATGCAGGGCAAACGGTAACATCTCATGCCAGTCCTTGTAGGTGACCGTCATATTTTGAATGATCTTCTTGATATTTTTGTTCGCGGCTTCAACAACACCGTTCATCTTCGGCCGGTAGGGAGATGAATTGTGCTGATAAATCTTGAACTGTTCGCATAGAGCGGTGATCATAATGTTGTTCAAATTTGTATCGTTATCTGCGATAATCCTGTCGGGGATACCATATCAGCATATGAGGTTCTACTTGATGAAGCGGGCAACTACATTCTTTGCAACTGAGGCGTAGGAAGCTGCTTCGACCCACTTGGTAAAATAATCAATAGCGACCAAGATGAAGCGATGTCCATTGGATGCCATAGGCTTGATCTCTCAAATCATGTCAATGCCCCACATTGCGAATGGCCAAGGAGATGTCAGAACGTTGAGAGGAACAGGAGGAATATGTACCTTGTCGGCATAGACTTGACATTTGTGGCAAGTACGATAATGTTGATGACAATCAGCTTCCATAGTAGACCAGTAGTAGCCTGCCCTTAGAATCTTCTTAGCCATCGTATGTCCGCTCAAGTGGGTGCCAAATGTGCCACTATGTATCTCGGTCATGATCAACTCTACTTCAACCTTGTCCATACAACGAAGTAGAACACAATCATGGCTGCGCTTATAAAGGATGTCATTGCTTAGGAAGAACTTGGCAGCAAATCTCCTTAAGAACTTTTTGTCATTGATGAAAGCTCCTTCAGGGTATTCTCGAGTCTGGAGATACCTTTTGATTTCATGAAACCAGGGTTGTTCCACTACTTCTTCGGTGTTAATCTCGTGACAGTGCATAGGCTCGTCCATTCGCTCGATGGTAATTTGGGGAGCCTCGTTATCCCAGTTGAGTTTAAACATGGAAGACATTGTAGCCAGAGCATCTGCTAGCTGATTTTCTTCTCGTGGGAAATGCTCGAAGGTAATCTGCTCGAAATGAGGCAACAATGTCAAGACATGTTCTTTGTATGGGATAAGATTAGGATGTTTGGTGTCCCACTCTCCTTTGACTTGACTGATAATCAAAGCCGAGTCCCCAAATACGACCAAAGATTTGATTCCCAAGTCTATAGCAGCCTTGAGACCAAATATGCAAGCTTCATATTTAGCCATGTTGTTGGTACAGCTGAAGTAAAGTCGGGCAGTGAAGGGTGTATGGTAATCTTCTAGAGAAATGATTACCGCACCAATACCGTTGCCAAGTGCATTTGAAGCACCATCAAAGTACAGGGTCCATCAGGATCCTTGTTCAGGCCCGTCATACGGTTCGTTACCTTCAATGTTGTCCAATGTCATGATGTCCTCGTCAGGGAAGTCGAATCTCATAGATTGGTAATCTTCGACGGCTTGATGAGCTAGATGGTCAGCTAGTACACTCCCCTTTATAGCTTTTTGGGTAGTATACTGGATATCATACTCAGTCAGGATCATTTGCCATCTAGCGATTCTTCCAGATAAAACAGGCTTCTCGAAAATATACTTAATCGGATCCATCTTGGAAATCAGCAGAGTGGTATGAGTCAACATATACTTCCTTAGCCGGCGAGCAACCCATACCAAAGTGCAACAAGTTTTCTCGAGCAGTGAGTAGCGAGTCTCACAGTCGGTAAACTTTTTGCTAAGGTAATAAATGGCATGCTCTTTTCGGCCAGACTCGTCATATTGTCCCAGTACGCACCCCATTGAGTTATCCAGAACAGTAAGATACATGATTAACGGCCTTCCTTCGACGGGTGGCATCAAAATAGGAGGTTCCAATAAATACTCATTGATCTTATCAAAAGAAATTTGACAATCATTGTTCCATTCAACTACCTGATCTTTCTTCAGCAGCTTGAAGATTGGCTCACAGGCAGATGTCAGGTGAGAGATGAACCTCACAATATAGTTTAAGCGTCCCAAGAATCCTCTAACCTCCTTTTCAGTGCGGGGGCAGGCATTTATTGTATAGTCTTTACTTTAGCTGGATCAACTTCAATGCCTTTGTTGTTGACAATAAATCCCAAAAGTTTACCAGACCTAACTCCAAAAGTGCACTTGCTTGGGTTCAGTCTGAGTTTATATTCCTTCAACCTGGAAAACAGCTTTTGCAAATGATCAAGGTGTTCTTCTTCTGTCTGTGATCGAGCTATCATGTCGTCTACGTAAAATTCGATCTCATGATGTATCATATCATTAAACAAAGCTACCATGGCGTGTTGATAGGTTGCCCCTGCATTTTTCAGTCCAAATGGTATCACTTTGTAGCAGAAGGTACCCCATTGTGTGACAAAAGTAGTTTTCTCCATGTCCTCGGGGGCCATTTTGATCTGGTTGTATCCCGAGAATCCATCCATGAAGGAAAACACCTTGTGTTAAGTTGTGTTGTCAACCAAGATGTCGATATGTGGTAGTGGAAAATCATCCTTGGGGCTAGCCCTGTTTAAATCCCGATAGTCCACACACATTCTGACTTTGCCGTCCTTCTTAGGCACGGGCACAATGTTAGCAACCCATTATGGATAGGAAGTAACAGCCAGAAAGCCAGCGTTGAATTGCTTCATTACCTCATCTTTGATCTTCTCAGACATGTCGGGCCTCATTCGGCGAACCTTTTGCTTGATCGGTGGACAGTCTTCTCTTGTAGGGAGACGATGAACCACGATATATGTGTCTAGTCCCGACATGTCTTCATAAGACCAGATAAAGATTTCAACATATTTGTTCAACAACTGCACTAAGCGCTCTTTGACACTTGGTTCCAGGTTGGCACCCACTTTTACATCCTTGTCTCCCTCTGTTCCCAAGTTGATGGTTTCTAGCAACTCTTCATGAGGCAGAATAGCCTTCTCTTCTTGTTGCAAAAGTCTGGCTAACTCTCCCGGCACTTCACAGTCTTCGTCAACTTCGTACTCAGCATGATTGACTAAATCTTCAGAGTTATCGAAGGCTAAAGCAGAATAGTCACCCATGGAATCCGGAATGGATGGGTACCAGCGTTGAATTGCTTCATTACCTCATCTTTGATCTTCTCAGACATGTCGGGCCTCATTCGGCGAACCTTTTGCTTGATCGGTGGACAGTCTTCTCTTGTAGGGAGACGATGAACCACGATATCTGTGTCTAGTCCCGACATGTCTTCATAAGACCAGACAAAGATTTCAACATATTTGTTCAACAACTGCACTAAGCGCTCTTTGACACCTGGTTCCAGGTTGGCACCCACTTTTACATCCTTGTCTCCCTCTGTTCCCAAGTTGATGGTTTCTAGCAACTCTTCATGAGGCAGAATAGCCTTCTCTTCTTGTTGCAAAAGTCTGGTTAACTCTCCCGGCACTTCACAGTCTTCGTCAACTTCGTACTCAGCATGATTGACTAAATCTTCAGAGTTATCGAAGGCTAAAGCAGAATAGTCACCCATGGAATCCGGAATGGATGGGTACCTGCATTTGTGAGTGTGGGTGTGTGTAAGGGATAGCCATCCTTAAACAAAACAAGATGCAAAAAGAAAGAAAATGAACACAACAGTTTATGAAAACGTCTAATGATTCATTAAAGCATGGCATATGATAATGAAGAAAATCAAGCCCTTACAAATGGACCTACATGCCCTGGGCAAGGCATGAGGTGAAAATAGTGTACGAATTGTTTATTTATTACAGACCAAAATAAGAAATTATTCAAAGATGAATTTACTGGTTGATGGGAATAAAATCCTTTGCTTCCCAGTTGCTCAAACCCCCTTCGACGGTTGGAAAGATCCAATCCTCAAAGTTTTTATCTTCATATTCATATTCAACAGCATTGATTCCATGGTGAGAGATCTTGACGGGTGGTCCTCCAGCCTTGGAGCGACGCATAGCCTTTTGTCCTGCAGCAGTAAACCCTAATCCAAACTTGTCTGTCTTATGGGGAAAATCGGGCAGTTGCCCCCACACTGTGCTCTTTCCTTCTTTGACTACAGCTTCTGCGTCCTTGAGAGATGCCATCCTAGATACATGCTTGGGAACGATAGGCACCTCAACCATTGTCTTCGCAAATGCGACCTCAGGTGGGACTTCCTCAAAATGTTGGAAAGGCGTTTCGATGAACTCGCCATTCAACTCCACATAGCGGAAGGAGTTGAGGTGACTTATCATGTACTCTTCCTCGCTGTGCACCGTTATAATCTTACCCTTAACAGGATATTTCAGCATTTGGTGCAAAGAGGAGGTAACTGCTCCAGCATAATGGATCCACGGTCTTCCTAACAAACACGAATATGAAGGACGGATGTCCATCACATAAAAGGTGGAGTTGAAAACCTGTGCCTACTTTGATAGGAATGTCAACCTCTCCGTGAACCATTCTTTTGGACCCATCAAAAGCCCTAACAACGATGTTACTAGGTTTGAGGGTCAATCCTTTGCAGTCCAAACGGTCCAACGCTTTCTTCGGCAGCACATTCAAGGAAGAACCAGTATCAACTAAGACATGGGCGAGGGTGGTTCCCCTGCATTCAACTGAGACATGTAGCGCGTCGTTGTGTTTCCTTCCTTTGAGAGTCAAATCAGCATCGGAAAAGCCAAGGCCATTATCAACAGTAAGACTGGCCACACACTCCTGAAACTGGTCAGCCTAAGTTTCTTGGGGCACGTGTGCCGTCTTCAAAATTTTGATTAGGGCCTTAGCATGGGCCTCAGAGCAGAGTAGAAGAGCCAACATGGATATTTTAGAAGGGGTTTTCCCTAGCTGTTCCACGACGTCAAAATCGCTCCTTTTAATTATTTTCAAGATTTCCTCCATTTCTTTCTGGGTGGTTTCGGGGATAACCACAACATGAGCCTTCATCCTGACAGGCGCTTCTAGTATCCCCTTACCCTTATCGGTATTAACAACAGATGGTCTTACTTCAGGAGTATCCAATTCTTCAATTATCGGGTCTTGCACAGATGGCCTAACAGGTACAGAAGCTTTCGAGGGTCCGAAAATTGCTCGAGGGGGAGCAATCTCCAGAGAAAAATCCGGCCGCTGCGGGTTATCTTGCTTGTACCCGCAATGTTCCCTATATCAAGGGTTTCCTCTTCAGAATTCTCTTGGACTGCTTCAATCTGTTTGATACCATGATAGAAGATTTCTCCCCCATAGTTCCATGGTATCGTCTTGCTAGATTGATACAGGACAGGCCCCGGCATGGTGATTTTTAATGGTACAAACTCAGGAACAGGTGTAATCTTGACATGCCTTTTGCAATCCTTGGGAAGATCGTCAGAAATGGTTATTATTGCAATATCGTTGGTTGAAGTAGAAAAAGTAGCAGGAGTAACAGGAGTGAAGGTATCAACAGGGGTCTTTTGGAGGAGTATCTCTTGGGTATCCATCAGGCGTTGGATGCCTGACTTTAACATTGGGCAATCAGCTCGTATGTTTAAACAAAAGTAGCAGTCTTTTCCGCAGCCTGGGAATATCCCGACTCTCATCAAATTCTCTTTAATCACTAGTAAGGGAGTCAAAAGGTCAGCAACATTGGTAACATGAAGGTCTTCCATAACGGCATGAACATTATGACCGTGCTTGGGCATTGGGGCAGAAATCATATTGGGCTTCTCAGGAGCATTAAATTCTACTTCCTTGGCGTCAATCAGGTCTTGGATTTTGTTCTTAAGCGCCCAACAATTGTTGGTATCGTGCCCTGCACTGTCAGAGTGGTAAGCACACTTGGCATTGGAGTGGTAGTATGGAGAGGAGGTATTAGGGTTCTTTGGCGCTTCCTTCAAACTGGTAAGATTCAGCTTTAACAAATGAGGGAGTACTTGAGCTGGCATCATGTTGATTCGGGTGAACTGCCGTTGTGGCCTTTCTACCCGTTGTTGATTAGGTCTTGACGGATTACCGCGAGGTTGATCATTTGAAGAGTTTTGAATCATCACAGCCCCTACAGTTGGCCGGCGCTCGGTCCTTCCTTGACTTTTCTGAGAATAAACAACAGAGGCTTCCTTCTTAGCCAGGAAGGTTTTCTTAACAGCAGTGGACGCGGAGGTATCTTTCTGAATCTTACCACTTTTAATACCGGCCTCGACCCTTTCGCCGATCAAAATTAGTTCCGTGAATCCTGCGGAAGAACTCCCGATTAAATGATTGAAGAAAGGGCCAGACAGGGTCCCTAAAAACATGTCAAACAGCTCTCTATCCGACAATGGTGGCTGCACCCTTCCAGCCAGATCACGCCACTTATGGGCATACTCTTTAATCCTTCATTGGAAGCCATCCCCATACTTTGTAGTTGAGTACGAGTGGGTGCCAAATCAGCATTGTATTGGTATTGACGGTAAAAAGCAGCAGCTAAGTCTTCCCAGTTATGAACCTCAGACCTCTCAAGTTGATAGAACCAGTCCAATTGTGTGCCTGACAAACTGTCTTGAAAAAAGTGTACCCAAAGGTCTTTATCAGATGAGTGGGGTTGGATCTTTCTGACATAGGATCTCAGATGCATCTTTGGGCAGGACAGACCGTCATACTTAGCAAATGTTGGTACTTTGAACTTGGGGGGGATGACGATCCCAGCGACCAACCCTAGTTCTTCAAAATCTAAACCAGGTACCTTTTGCAACTCCATGGCTGCCAATCTATCCTCAAGATTTTTATATTTATCATCTGCCGAGGGATATTGCTGTTCGGAGTAGTCTTCGTCTTCTTCCTCTTCTTCCTCTTCAACTTCAGATTCAGAAGGTACCGAGGCTCCTTTTCCTTTACCAGCCCTTTCATCAGACGTTGAGGGGAACTCGAGAACTTTTCTAGCATTGCTTTCAAACCTTCTTCCAAAAGTGGCTACTCCGGGCCTTTTCTTCTTTTTCTCTTTATTTTTCTCCAATAGTGCTTTAAGTTCCTCTTGACCCTTTGCCAAGGTCATGAGGAGTTGTTGGAATTGAGAATTTTGTGCTTGCAGATCCTTAACCATCTGCTCCAAATCCATCTTGCTGAAATAAACAACAGAAAGATAAGGAAACCTGGTGTGAAGACCTGTTTATGCATATGATGAATGGTATGTTATTCATGTAATGCATTCAAGGATTCAGAAATTCAAATTTGTTGCAAACAAAAAGGAACACACGTCATATTAAGAAGAAATTGTTAGTACATAAGTGCCCCATGGGCAAAATATTACAAAATTCTTAATGTAAAAAGACATTGCGCATCCTCTTTGGTGCGATGTAAGTGTTGAGAGTTTCCTATTCATGAAGTCGGCAGGTAAGCTCCAAAACCTTCTTCTCACTGGCATAGAAGCTAGCTTCAAAAGTATTTCGTTTTTCCTTGAGTTGGATCCAACTCTTTTGCATTTCTTCCCATGATGTTGGCATGTCAGGATGTAGGAGGGTGTATGGAACCTCTCCTTCTATAACAGGCTCTTTGATCAAGGGGAGAATGTGAGGATATGGTATCATAAGACTCTGGGCGCGTGTTTGTACCCACTTGAGGTAAGGCTCAAGGGGGATGGAATTCTTTTGCCCCAGTGTCTTACTATCCACTTTGTTAGGCATCCTTCAAGCTCTGATGAACCTTTGTCGAAGTCCTTGCGCATTGTTGTCAAAGTCAAAAACTAGGTCAGGAATCAGCATGTCATGAGGGCCATCCCTCCGAGCATATCCAAACTGTCTTAGAGCTAAACAGGGGTTATAGGTAATGTCTCCCCTAATGCCAAGTAGTGGGACATTAGGGAATTCTCCGCAATGATCAATGATGATGACATTTTCTCTGGACCGAGAACACCAATGTACATCAGAATGTGTGAGGGTCATCAATCGTTGTGACCACCTTAAACCCTGCTCATTCTTCAAAACTGATTGTGGAAGGTGAGAAATAAACCACCTTGCTAGGAGAGGAGTACAGCACATGAGAACACCTCTTTTCCTCATTGTTCGTGTGTAAAATGAGTGTAGGATGTCCCCAAGCAATGTAGGTACAAGATTCTGGGACATGAAAATCTTGACAACATTCACATCTATAAGTTGATCAGGGTTTGGGAACATGACCAACCCATAAATAAGGAGTGCCACAATCTCTTCAAAGGCTTGTAGATCAAGAGAATTCCAGCAGTCTTGTGCCTTCTCAAACAAGAACTTTGCCAAGAAACCCTTGACACCACTTCTGGTTTCCCAATGTCCCTTGATGTCAGATGGTTGCAAGTGTAACGCTTGAGCAACATCTTCAGGCTTTGGTTCTTTTTCCGTACCGTTGTAGGGTAGTTGATGAAGAATAGGAATTCTCAGGAGTTGAGTAAATTCCTCCAAAGTGGGTACTAGTTGGTAATCAGGGAATGTGAAACAGTGGTGTAGGGGGTCAAAGAATTGGAAGAGAACTTTCACCATGTCTTCTTCAATGTTGGAGTTGACCAAGTTGAGAAGCCTCCCTTTTTTTTCACTGAAGAGAGAATTCTCTGGAATCCTGGAAGTGAGTTCCTTGAGTTGAGGAGGGATTCTCACAAGGTTGACTTGAATTGTTTTCCTGCGAAGAGATTCCATGACCTACAAAACAAGAACAAAGATGAAGATCCAAACCCTTGAAATGGTTAGTGGATGCATATGATGCTTTATGATGTTCATGATGTATGCACAAGCACATGTACAAGCAAGTCACACAAAACCCTAGTTTCAGGCTTCCATGAGGTTTCATAGGTAAATACCCTCTTGAGTTTAGTTGGCTCAAACCTGTCCTATAAATAGTAACTGGGTTCTAAGGAGCTCAATATTATTGGATTGTTTTCTATGTTCATTGTTTTGGTTTAGCCACTTAACTAGCGACCAAAATATTCCAAGAAAACAACCCTCAATGAGTGTAGTATCGAGTATCTACCAACTTCGGACTGCACCAAAGCCGGTCATCTCACTACCCCTAATAAAAGGCCAAGATGGTCAAGTAAGGTTCTAAGAGTTCATTAGTGCTTTATGACATCACTCAGCGGCCCCGTATTCTCTTTGATTGACTCAAAGGCTACCGATACTCACAAATATGACGCACTAATATAGCTATTGCTTCAACCATGTCGGTATACCCCACACAGTTTCCACAATGTATTGTTATTTACCTATGAATGTTTCCCAAATCCGGGTAGAGGATTTCAAGCCCAAACAAGAGAACCAAATGTAAAGCAATCAAAGCAAACAATAATCATGCAAAGGGTGATCTAAGCCCTAAGGTTACTCCACTTTTAAAGTTTTCCCCAGCAGAGTCTCCAGTTCTGTGATACGGTGGGAGAACTGACTTGGGATTTTGCGTTTTGTATTCGCAAATGTTTCGGTTTAGCAAGAGTCACCACCGACTTTTTATTTTATCCTAAGGAAAAGTCAAAAAGCACAGGAAAGACCTTTGAGATGTTTTCTTGGGTTCGGGGAGTAGATTATAGGAAGGGAAGGTATTAGCACCCTTTCTATCCATGGTTATCCATGTGCTCTTAGTTACTTGTTTAGATCACTTGATTTTCTTTTCAATTGTTTGAAATGGTGCTTTGTGTGTTATTTTGAAAGATGTTTTGAAAAGAGGCCATCGTTGTGGCAACCTTTGTAATGATTCTTGTTTGAATGTATACAAAGGTGTTTTTGTCTTTTGAAAAGTTTTCAATGTTTGAAAGTAAGGTTTTGAAATTGTGTTTGTGAAGTGTGTTTTGAAAATAGCAAGGATGTTTTGAAAGCTTTTGATCAAGTAACTAAGAGTTGTCTACCCTATTTTACTCAAAGATCTTTCTTATGTTCTTAACCCTTTTAATAGTGTTGTTTCACCATTGTATTTGGTGAACAACCTTGTGTTAGGATGTTAAACGGGACAGGCGTGGGTCATCGTATAGACCATGATAGCAATTGTGTCAAGTGTTTTTGGCAATTTTCTTAAGGGACTTGATCATTTTGTTTAGGCAACTCAGATAGCGTCATCGAGGGACTATGATCTTTTGTTTTGTTTTTGTTTTGCCAAAGTGCTTGACATGCATACCATGGCCCATTTTTGAAGGCAACAAGTGGATTGTAACCCTAGGGGTGTAAGTGTGCATTGTGTTTGTTTTTCATGCATTTTTGTCTTTGATTAGGTCAAACTATTTGTTGTTTTTGATTTTGCATACAAACTCTAATTCTAATCATGGCATAATTGAGAGCTTAAAGGTGCGAGAGTTTAAATTCTACACTATTACAACATGATATAGGGAGGGGGGGTACAAATTTGAATAGGGGATTATTTTGCAAGAAATTAAACCCTAAATTATTACAACCAAATTGAATTTGCAAGGCATAATATTTAAATGTAATATTTAAATAAATACAATAAATAAATATTAGATAAAATGTATTATGCAAAAAAGGTTTTTTTATGTATGTAAAAAAAGTATTTTCAATGAAAAGAAATGTGAAGAATTAAAATAAAAAAAGTTAATTTTATTTATTTTTAGGGTAAACCCTAATTCTCCTTAAAGAAAATAAAATTGTATTATTTATATACAAAATATATTAATATGTACAAAAATAAGAATATATTATAAAAAAAAAAATTTTAGTATAAAATAATAATAAAAATAAAAATGTATTTACTTTTTTGTTTTTTTGTTCTAATTATTTAATAAAATATAGTATATATATATATATATATATATATATATATATATATATATATATATATATATATATATATATATATATATATATATATATATATATATATATATATATATATATATATATATATATATATATATATATATATATATATATATATATATATATATATATATATATATATATATATATATATATATATATATATATATATATATATATATATATATATATATATATATATATATATATATATATATATATATATATATATATATATATATATATATATATATATATATATATATATATATATATATATATATATATATATATATATATATATATATATATATATATATATATATATATATATATATATATATATATATATATATATATATATATATATATATATATATATATATATATATATATATATATAAATAAAATATTTACAAAAATGCATATATTTCAAGAAAATATTTTCAAATGTGAATAAAAATAATAAATGAAAATAAAAGTATTTTTTACATTATTTTTAAGTTTAAACAAAATAAAATAAAGTATTTAAACATTTTAATGTTAGAAATAATTAAAATAAATACCAAATAAATACAAAAATTTATGAAAATATTTTTTGGGCATTTTTTATGTTTGGAAATAAAATAATAAAGTCAGAAATGAAATAAAAATGCAAAAATAATAAATATACAAGAAATGGGCCAGGAGGGTGTGAAACTGAAAATGGGGGTGTTGAAAGCAAAGAAATCCAGGCCCAGCCCAGACTTCATCTTCAACCTCCAGAAGTTTGAAAAACGCGCGCTTGCTACACAAACTTGTATCTCCTGTATTTGTGATCTTTTGACAAAACTCAAAACATGAAACTTATAGAGCATCAAACAACGAATCTAACCATATAAAAAACTTAAACTAACTCTCAAAGACCAGAGAGAATTTCTCTGGCCCTAATTTCTAACCTAGTTTTTTCAGAAAGTTCATGGATGAAATTCTCCTAGCACGATTAATATAAATGAAAACTAAGCACATGTATGGTTTCAGGGCTATGAATACAACATCTTTCATTCACAAACCTAAGTCTAAATGTTCCTAAATAGAGAGATAGAAGTTCATGAAATACCTGTTTCAGTTGAGTTCGAGCTGGACAATGCAGCAACTTTCAATGAGGCCTGAGGTTCTTTTGAGCTTGCTTGATGTCCCTTGAACCTTTCCCAATGCTTAGTTTGTTTTGAAGTGGCCTGAATCGTGCTACAGAACTCAACCTGCAAAGCTTTAAAACAAAAATGGTGAACACTGTAAATGGAGTTACAATTGGCAATGGAGGTTTGGGATAGTTTGAGTGAGTTGAATGGAAGGTATTGGAACAAGTTTGAGGAAAAATGCACGAGGCAAAGTGAAGATGGAAGGAATTCTACAGGGCTTTCCCTGTTTTGCAAGAAAATGTGGTTTTTGAGTATGAGGAGGTTTGAGAGATCAAAGGCTCGTGCTTCTGACTTGCAAGGGTGTGAGAAACTTGTTACAAAACTTTGCTTGAGTTGGTTTTATCAGATGTGTGAGTTCTTGACTTTTTGCATAATGGCTTGTTTTGAAAGCAAAGATGTGAAGTGACCAAGCTATGGCCTGTACAGGCTAGTTACAAGCATGCTCAAGTTGGTGTACTATGCCTTAGATTAGGGAACTTGTTTGCTGCAAGGAAAAAAGTCCAAGGCTCAAGAAAATGCAATTTGACATAAAGTGGCCTTTATGAAAATGGAAGTATGACCTTTATGCTTAAAATGGAAAAGTTCATTGCACAATGCTCTCTTGATCAGAACAATGCCAATGTCCAATGTATTTGCATTCAATTTTTGAGTGTAAATTGGTTTAGAGGCCTGTAATTATGTACTAAGCTAGTTTGGTCAGATTTGCAACTTGGTATGAACATGTATTGGCCATGGTTACAAAGTGAGTTTTTTCCAACTTCAAGCATTCGATTCTCCCTAACCGCAAAGGTGTTTGAGGAGTTCTTGGACAATTTGGAAATCTTGCAACATGTACTATAATCCATATTTGAAATGCAACTTAAGACTCCAAGTGGAACTATGTGAAAAATGGACAAGAAGATGGGTCAAAATCCTGCCTAAACTAGGGCAAAATTTCTCTAAGTTAAAAGTTTTAGGTACCCTTGTTCCAAAAATCATAACTTGAGATCCAAGCTTCCTTTGAGAAAACTTTGTGAATCAAATTTGTAGACTTTTTGATGGAATACAACTTTCATGTTGTAAGTTTTGATTGAATCCCTTTGAATCTTGGTGAAAATGTGGGACAAAGTTAGGAAAAAAATAAGAAAATTTCATAACTTAGAAAATTTCTAAGTTATGAAATTTTTCCATTTTAAACCCTAATTTGCAATTTTGGGTTTCTTGATGAACAAGTTTCATAAATTGACATGTATTGATGTAAAATGACTCTTGGAACTTGATTTTGACCAAAAAGTCAAAGTTTGACTTTTCAGTGTACAGTCAAATTTTGATCAGTTGACTGAAAAATTCATCTGTCAATCCTATGCATTTGAGACCTTTTAAACTTGTTGGATGGGTCAAGATAATGTCATTGAGTCCTTGAGTCCATGGTTGAGCTTGATTTTCCATTGGTTAGTGTGATACGGTAGGAGAACTGACTTGGGATTTTGCGTTTATTTTCGCACTTGTTCGGTTTAGCAAGAGTCGCCACCGACTTTTTATTTTATCCAAAGGAAAGGTCAAAAAGCACAGGAAAAACCTTTGAGATGTTTTCTTGGGTTCGGAGGATAGATTATGAAAAGGGAAGGTTCTATCACCCTTTTCATCCATGGTTATCCATGGGCTCTTAGTTACTTACTTAGATCACTTGCTTTGCTTTTCAATTGTTTGAAATGGTGCTTTTCAATTGTTTGAAATGGTGTTTTGTGTGTGATTTTGAAAGATGTTTTAAGAAGAGGCCATCATTGTGGCAACCTTTGTAATGATTCTTGTTTGAATGTATACAAAGGTGTTTTTGTCTTTTGAAAAGTTTTCAATGTTTGAAAGTAGGGTTTTGAAATTGTGTGGTGACGTGTGTTTTGAAGATAGCAAGGATGTTTTTGCAAGCTTTGATCAAGTAACTAAGAGTTGTCTACCCTATTTTACTCAAAGATCTTTCTTATGTTTTTCAACCCTTTTAACAGTGTTGTTTCACCATTGTATTTGGTGAACAACCTTGTGTTAGGATGTTAACGGGACAGGCGCGGATCATCGTATAGACCATGATAGCAATAGTGTCAAGTATTTTTGGCAATTTTTCTTAAGGGACTTGATCATTTTGTTTAGGAAACTCAGATAGCGTCATCGAGGGACTATGATCTTTTGTTTTGTTTTTGTTTTGCCAAAGTACTTGACATGCAACCATGGCCCATTTTTGAAGGCAACAAGTGGATTGAAACCCTAGGGGTGCAAGTGTGCGTTGTGTTTGTTTTTCATGCATGTTTATCTTGGATTAGGTTAAGCTAGTTGTTGATTTTATTTGCATACAAACCCTAAGTCTAAGCATGGCATAATTGGAAGCTTTTAAATGTGCGAGAATTTAAATGCTACATTATTACAACATGATATAGGGAGGGGGGTACAAATTTGAATTGGGGGTATTTGACAAGAAATTAAATTCTAAGTTATTACAACCAAATTGAATGTACAAGGCATAATATAATATTTAAATAAATACAATTAAATAAATATCAAATAAAATGTATTATGCAAAAAAAGATTTTTATGTATGTAAAAAATATTTTTCAATGTGAAGTAAAAATAATAAAATAAAAAAAGAAAGCCAATTTTAATTATTTTGTTATTTAGGGCAAAAACCCTAATTCTTAATAAATAGTATTATTTATTAATTATATGCAATAATATATTAATTTATACAAAAAATAAAAGTATATTGTAAAAAAGATATTTTTAGTGTAAAATATTAATAAAATGAGAATGTATTCTTTTTTTTATATTTTTGTCCTAATTATTTAATTAAATAAAATAGATAAGTATATATATATATATATATATTAAACATATTAAATATATAAAATTAAAAATTAATTATTTACAAAAGTGTGTATATTTCAAGAAAATATTTTCAAGTGTGTATAAAAATAATAAATAAATATAAGCATATTTTTTCATTATTTTTAGGTTTTGATAAAAAGAATATAAAGCAAATAAACATTTTTATACTAGTAATAATTAAAATAAATTTCAAATAAATACAAAAATTTATAAAAATAAATTTTTTAAGTATTTTTATGTTAGAAAATAAAATATCAAAATAAAAAATGAAATAAAAATGCAAAAATGACCAATGTACAAATAAATGGGCCAGAGGGGTGTAAACTGAAAATGCATGTGTAAAGAGTAAAAACAACCAGCCCAGCCCAGTCAGACTTCATCTTCTTCCTCTTGTTCACAAAACGCGTGCTCTGTACATCAATGGCTATCTCCTGATTCTTTGATTTTTTGACAAAACTCATAACATGAAACTTGTAGAGCATCAAACAACGAATTCAACCATATAAAAAACTTAAGCTAACTCTCAAAGACCAGAGAGAATTTCTCTGGCCCTAATTCTTAACCTAGTTTTTTCAGAAAGTTCATGGGTGAAATTCTCCTAGCACGATTAATGTAAATGAAAACTAAGCATATGTATGGCTTCAGGGCTATGAGTACAACATATTTCATTCACAAACCTAAGCCTAACTATTCCTAAATAGAAAGATATAAGTCCATGAAATACCTGTTTCAGTTGACTTCGAGTTGGCCAATGCAGCAACTTTCAAGGGTTCTTGAGCTTCTTTTGAGCTTGCCTGAAGTCCAAGGAAGCTTTCTCAATGCTTACTTTGTTTTGAAATGGCTTGAATCGTGCCACAGAACTCAACCTGCAAAGCTTTGAAACAAAATGGAAATGTGTGTTAATGGTGTTACAGCTAGCAATGGAGGCCTGAGATAGTTCAGGTGAGTTGAGTGGAAGGTATTGGAACAAATTTGAGGCAAAACGCACGAGGGAGAATGGAGATGGAGAGGGTTCTGCAGGGCTTGCCCTGTTTTGCAGAAAAACAGTGATTCTATGTACAAGGGAGTTTGAGAGGCAAAAGGGTCGTGTTTCTGGCTTGTTGGGAGGTATGAAACTTGTTTACAATGTTTGTGTAAGTTGGTTTTAACAGATGTGAGAGATGGCTTGTATTTTGCAAGTTTCTTCTACTTGAAGCAAGAGTGTGTATGTTCTCAATGCAAGCCTGTACAAGCCCTATATCATGCTGCATCTTTTGATCTTGGTTCTTGGAATTGGTAGACTTGATCTTGCCTCAGATATATGGCCCCATGCCTCAAGGATCTTGTTTTGACATAAAGTGCAACTTTGCAAAAATGACATTATACCTTTTACCATTTAGGGCTTAATTTTGTATGCAATGTCCAAATGACCAAGATAAAACCTTATCTCAATGGTTATGCATTAAATTATGGAGTATAAACTGGTTTTGAGGCCTGCAAGCTAGTACCAAGCATGCTGATTTGAAAATGCAAGTTTGTATGAACATGTATTGGTCATGGATCAAAGTGAGTTTTTTCCAACTTCAAGCATTCGATTCTCTCTAACCACAAGGGTGTTTGAGGAGTTCTTAGACAATTTGGAAAGCTTGCAACATGTACTATAATCCATCTTTGAAATGCAACTTGAAACTCCAAGTTTAACTATGTGAAAAATGGCCAAGAAGATGGGTCAAAATCCTGCCTAAACTAGGGGAAA
>CATIWC010003646.1:0-45059 GCA_948472305.1 Vicia faba
CACTAAATTTTAGGTTATTTCATCACTAAGAAACAAAGTTAAAAGACTATTAGTTAATGACATATATTTCATATATGTTCGTAATAATTAAAACTATATAATTAGGCTAGATAGTAAATTTATTCACCGTATTCACATTGTATTATGGTATAATAGATGTAAACAATTTCAATATTCTTCTTCTTATCCATCACTAAATTTTACGTTACTTCATCACTAAGAAACCAAGTTAAAAGACTATTAGTTAATGACATATATTTCATATACGTTCGTAACAATTAAAACGATATAATGAGGTTAGATAGTAAATTTATTCACCATATTCATATTGTATTATGGTATAATAGATGGAAATAATTTTAATATTATTCTTCTTATCCATCACTAAATATTAGGTTACTTCATCACCAAGAAACTAAGTTAAAAGACTATTAATTTATGACATATATTTCATATACGTTCATAATAATTAAAACTATATAATGAGGTTAGATATTAAATTTATTCACCATATTCACATTGTATTATGGTATAATAGATGTAAACGATTTCCAATATTATTCTTCTTATCCATCACCAAATTTTAGGTTACTTCATCACTAAGAAACCAAGTTAAAAGACTAATAGTTAATGACATATATTTCATATACGTTCGTAACAATTAAAACTATATAATGAGGTTAGATAGTAAATGTATTCACCATATTCACATTTTATTATGTTATAATATATGTAAACAATATCAATATTATTCTTATTATCCATCACCAAATTTTAGGTTACTTCATCAATAAGAAACTACGTTAAAAGACTATTAATTTATGACATATATTTCATATACGTTCATAATAATCAAAACTATATAATGAGGTTAAATAGTAAATTTATTCACCATATTCACATTTTATTATGTTTGTGATACGGTGGGAGAACTGACTGTGGTTTTGCGTTTGTTTTCGCAAATGTTTCGGTTGAGCAAGAGTCGCCACCGACTTTTTATTTTATCCTAAGGAAAGGTTTAAAAAACACAGCAAAAACCTTTGAGATTTTTCTTGGGTTCGGGGAGTAGATTATAGAAAGGGAAGGTATTAGCACCCTTTCTATCCATGTTTATCCATGGGCTCTTAGTTACTTGCTTAGATCACTTGCCTTTTTCCAATTGTTTGAAATGGTGCTTTGTGTGTGTGTGTTTTTTGAAAATGTTTTGAAAAGAGGCCAATGTGGTGGCAACCTTTGTAATGATCCATGTTGGGATGTATACAAAGGTGTATGTCTTTTGAAAAAGTTTTCATTTGTTTTTGAAAGTTGTTTTGAAAGTGTTGTGAGGTGTGGTTTAAAAACAGGCAAGTGTTTTTGTTTTGCAAGTTGACAAGTACTTAAGAGCGATCTACCCTAGTTAAAAGACTATTAGTTAATGACATATATTTCATATATGTTCGTAATAATTAAAACTATATAATTAGGCTAGATAGTAAATTTATTCACCATATTCACATTGTATTATGGTATAATAGATGTAAACAATTTCAATATTATTCTTCTTATCCATCACTAAATTTTAGGTTACTTACTAAGAAACCAAGTTAAAAGAATATTAGTTAATGACATATTTTTCATATACGTTCGTAACAATTAAAACGATATAATGAGGTTAGATAGTAAATTTATTCACCATATTCATATTGTATATTGGTATAATAGATGTAAATAATTTCAATATTATTCTTCTTATCCATCACCAAATTTTAGGTTACTTCATCACCAAGAAACTAAGTTAAAAGACTATTAATTTATGACATATATTTCATATATGTTCATAATAATTAAAACTATATAATGAGGTTAGATAGTAAATTTATTCACCATATTCACATTGTATTATGGTATAATAGATGTAAACAATTTCAATATTATTCTTCTTATCCATCACCAAATTTTAGTTTACTTCATCACTAAGAAACCAAGTTAAAAGACTAATAGTTAATGACATGTATTTCATATACTTTCGTAACAATTAAAACTATATAATGAGGTTAGATAGTAAATTTATTCACCATATTCACATTGTATTATGTTATAATATATGTAAACAATGTCAATATTATTCTTATTATCCATCACAAAATTTTAGGTTACTTCATCCATAAGAAACTACATTAAAAGACTATTAATTTATGACATATATTTCATATAAGTTCATAATAATCAAAACTATATAATGAGGTTAGATAGTAAATTTATTCACCATATTCACATTGTATTATGTTATAATAGATGTAAACAATTTTAATATTATTCTTCTTATCCATCACCAAATTTTAGGTTACTTCATCACTAAGAAACTAAGTTAAAAGACTATGAGTTAATGACATATATTGTATATACGTTCGTAACAATTAAAACTATATAATGAGGTTAGATAGTAAATTTATTCACCATATTCTTATTGTATTATGGTATAATTGATTTAAACAATTTCAATATTATTCTTCTTATCGATCACCAAATTTTAGGTTACTTCATCACAAAGAAACTAAGTTAAAAGACTATTAATTAATGACATATATTTCATATACATTCGTAATTATTAAAACTATATAATGAATCTAGATAGCATATTTATTCACCATATTCACGTTGTATTATGGTATAATAGATGTAAACAATTTCAATATTTTACTTCTTCTCCATCACCAAATTTTTGGTTACTTCATCACTAAGAAACTAAGTTAAAAGGCTATTATTTAATGACAAATATTTCATATATGTTCGTAGAAATTAAAATTAGTTAATGACATATTTTTCATATACGTTCGTAACAATTAAAAAGATATAATGAGGCTAGATAGTAAATTTATTCACCATATTCATATTGTATTATGGTATAATAGATGTAAATAATTTCAAATTTTATTCTTCTTATCCATCACCAAATTTTAGGTTACTTCATCACCAAGAAACTAAGTTAAAAGACTATTAATTTATGACATATATTTCATATACGTTCATAATAATTAAAACTATATAATGAGGTTAGATAGTAAATTTATTCACCATATTCACATTGTATTATGGTATAATAGATGTAAACAATTTCAATATTATTCTTCTTATCCATCACCAAATTTTAGGTTACTTCATCACTAAGAAACCAAGTTAAAAGACTATTAGTTAATGACATGTATTTCATATACGTTCGTAACAATTAAAACTATATAATGAGGTTAGATAGTAAATTTATTCACCATATTCACATTGTATTATGTTATAATATATGTAAACAATGTCAATATTATTCTTATTATCCATCACCAAATTTTAGGTTACTTCATCAATAAGAAACTACGTTAAAAGACTATTAATTTATGACATATATTTCATATACGTTCATAATAATCAAAACTATATAATGAGGTTAGATAGTAAATTTATTCACCATATTCACATTGTATTATGTTATAATAGATGTAGACAATTTTAATATTATTCTTCTTATCCATCACCAAATTTTAGGTTACTTCATCACTAAGAAACTAAGTTAAAAGACTATTAGTTAATGAGATATATTTTATATACGTTCGTAACAATTAAAACTATATAATGAGGTTAGATAGTAAATTTATTCACCATATTCATATTGTATTATGGTATAATAGATTTAAACAATTTCAATATTATTCTTCTTATCGATCACCAAATTTTAGGTTACTTCATCACCAAGAAACTAAGTAAAAAGACTATTAATTAATGACATATATTTCATATACATTCGTAATTATTAAAACTATATAATGAATCTAGATAGAATATTTATTCACCATATTCACATTGTATTATGGTATAATAGATGTAAACAATTTCAATATTTTACTTCTTCTCCATCACCAAATTTTGGTTACTTCATCACTAAGAAACTAAGTTAAAAGGCTATTATTTAATGACAAATATTTCATATATGTTCGTAGAAGTTAAAATTATACAATGAGTCTTGATAGTATATTTATTTACCATATTCACATTGTATTATGTTATAACAGATATAAACAATTTCAATATTATTCTTTTAATCCATCACCAAATTTTAATTACTTCGTCACAAAGAAACTAAGTTAAAAGACTATAATTAATGACATATATTTCATATATGTTCGTAATAATTAAAACTATATAATTAGGCTAGATAGTATATATTTTCACCGTATTCACATTGTATTATGGTATAACAGATATAAACAACTTCAATATTTTTCTTCTTATCCATCACTAATTTTTAGGTTACTTCATCACTAAGAAACCAAGTTAAAAGACTATTAGTTAATGACATATATTTCATATATGTTCGTAACAATTAAAACGATATAATGAGGTTAGATAGTAAATTTATTCACCATATTCATATTGTATTATGGTATAATAGATGTAAATAATTTCAATATTATTCTTCTTATCTATCACCAAATTTTAGGTTACTTCATCACCAAGAAACTAAGTTAAAACACTATTAATTTATGACATATATTTCATATACGTTCATAATAATTAAAACGATATAATGAGGTTAGATAGTAAATTTATTCACCATATTCACATTGTATTATGGTATAATTGATGTAAACAATTTCAATATTATTCTTCTTATCCATCACCAAATTTTAGGTTACTTCATCACTAAGAAACCAAGTTAAAAAACTATTAGTTAATGACATATATTTCATATACGTTCGTAACAATTAAAACTATATAATGAGGTTAGATAGTAAATTTATTCACCATATTCACATTGTATTATGTTATAATAGATGTAAACAATGTCAATATTATTCTTATTATCCATCACTATATTTTAGGTTACTTCATCAATAAGAAACTAAGTTAAAAGACTATTAATTTATGACATATATTTCATATACGTTCATAATAATAAAAACTATATAATGAGGTTAGATAGTAAATTTATTCACCATATTCACATTGTAATATGTTATAATAGATGTAAACAATTTTAATATTATTCTTCTTATCCATCACCAAATTTTAGGTTACTTCATCACTAAGAAACTAAGTTAAAACACTATTAGTTAATGTCATATATTTTATATACGTTCGTAACAATTAAAACTATATAATGAGGTTAGATAGTAAATTTATTCATCATATTCATATTGTATTATGGTATAATATATTTAAACAATTTCAATATTATTCTTCTTATCTATCACCAAATTTTAGGTTAATTCATCACCAAGAAACTAAGTAAAAAGACTATAAATTAATGACATATATTTCATATACGTTCCTAATTATTAAAACTATATAATGTATCTAGATAGTATATTTATTCACCATATTCACATTGTATTATGGTATAATAGATGTAAACAATTTCAATATTTTACTTCTTCTCCATCACCAAATTTTTGGTTACTTCATCACTAAGAAACTAAGTTAAAAGGCTATTATTTAATGACAAATATTTCATATATGTTCGTAGAAATTAAAATTATACAATGAGTCTTGATAGCATATTTATTTACCATATTCATATTGTATTATGTTATAATAGATATAAACAATTTCAATATCATTCTTCTTATCCATCACCAAATTTTAAGTTACTTCATCACGAAGAAACTAAGTTAAAAGACTATTAATTAATGACATATATTTCATATATGTTCTTAATAATTAAAACTATATAATTAGGCTAGATAGTATATTTATTCACCGTATTCACATTTTATTATGGTATAACAGATATAAACAACTTCAATATTATTCTTCTTATCCATCACTAAATTTTAGGTTATTTCATCACTAAGAAACAAAGTTAAAAGACTATTAGTTAATGACATATATTTCATATATGTTCGTAATAATTAAAACTATATAATTAGGCTAGATAGTAAATTTATTCACCGTATTCACATTGTATTATGGTATAATAGATGTAAACAATTTCAATATTCTTCTTCTTATCCATCACTAAATTTTACGTTACTTCATCACTAAGAAACCAAGTTAAAAGACTATTAGTTAATGACATATATTTCATATACGTTCGTAACAATTAAAACGATATAATGAGGTTAGATAGTAAATTTATTCACCATATTCATATTGTATTATGGTATAATAGATGGAAATAATTTTAATATTATTCTTCTTATCCATCACTAAATATTAGGTTACTTCATCACCAAGAAACTAAGTTAAAAGACTATTAATTTATGACATATATTTCATATACGTTCATAATAATTAAAACTATATAATGAGGTTAGATATTAAATTTATTCACCATATTCACATTGTATTATGGTATAATAGATGTAAACGATTTCAATATTATTCTTCTTATCCATCACCAAATTTTAGGTTACTTCATCACTAAGAAACCAAGTTAAAAGACTAATAGTTAATGACATATATTTCATATACGTTCGTAACAATTAAAACTATATAATGAGGTTAGATAGTAAATGTATTCACCATATTCACATTTTATTATGTTATAATATATGTAAACAATATCAATATTATTCTTATTATCCATCACCAAATTTTAGGTTACTTCATCAATAAGAAACTACGTTAAAAGACTATTAATTTATGACATATATTTCATATACGTTCATAATAATCAAAACTATATAATGAGGTTAAATAGTAAATTTATTCACCATATTCACATTTTATTATGTTTGTGATACGGTGGGAGAACTGACTGTGGTTTTGCGTTTGTTTTCGCAAATGTTTCGGTTGAGCAAGAGTCGCCACCGACTTTTTATTTTATCCTAAGGAAAGGTTTAAAAAACACAGCAAAAACCTTTGAGATTTTTCTTGGGTTCGGGGAGTAGATTATAGAAAGGGAAGGTATTAGCACCCTTTCTATCCATGTTTATCCATGGGCTCTTAGTTACTTGCTTAGATCACTTGCCTTTTTCCAATTGTTTGAAATGGTGCTTTGTGTGTGTGTGTTTTTTGAAAATGTTTTGAAAAGAGGCCAATGTGGTGGCAACCTTTGTAATGATCCATGTTGGGATGTATACAAAGGTGTATGTCTTTTGAAAAGGTTTTCATTTGTTTTTGAAAGTTGTTTTGAAAGTGTTGTGAGGTGTGGTTTAAAAACAGGCAAGTGTTTTTGTTTTGCAAGTTGACAAGTACTTAAGAGCGATCTACCCTAGTTAAAAGACTATTAGTTAATGACATATATTTCATATATGTTCGTAATAATTAAAACTATATAATTAGGCTAGATAGTAAATTTATTCACCATATTCACATTGTATTATGGTATAATAGATGTAAACAATTTCAATATTATTCTTCTTATCCATCACTAAATTTTAGGTTACTTACTAAGAAACCAAGTTAAAAGAATATTAGTTAATGACATATTTTTCATATACGTTCGTAACAATTAAAACGATATAATGAGGTTAGATAGTAAATTTATTCACCATATTCATATTGTATATTGGTATAATAGATGTAAATAATTTCAATATTATTCTTCTTATCCATCACCAAATTTTAGGTTACTTCATCACCAAGAAACTAAGTTAAAAGACTATTAATTTATGACATATATTTCATATATGTTCATAATAATTAAAACTATATAATGAGGTTAGATAGTAAATTTATTCACCATATTCACATTGTATTATGGTATAATAGATGTAAACAATTTCAATATTATTCTTCTTATCCATCACCAAATTTTAGTTTACTTCATCACTAAGAAACCAAGTTAAAAGACTAATAGTTAATGACATGTATTTCATATACTTTCGTAACAATTAAAACTATATAATGAGGTTAGATAGTAAATTTATTCACCATATTCACATTGTATTATGTTATAATATATGTAAACAATGTCAATATTATTCTTATTATCCATCACAAAATTTTAGGTTACTTCATCCATAAGAAACTACATTAAAAGACTATTAATTTATGACATATATTTCATATAAGTTCATAATAATCAAAACTATATAATGAGGTTAGATAGTAAATTTATTCACCATATTCACATTGTATTATGTTATAATAGATGTAAACAATTTTAATATTATTCTTCTTATCCATCACCAAATTTTAGGTTACTTCATCACTAAGAAACTAAGTTAAAAGACTATGAGTTAATGACATATATTGTATATACGTTCGTAACAATTAAAACTATATAATGAGGTTAGATAGTAAATTTATTCACCATATTCTTATTGTATTATGGTATAATTGATTTAAACAATTTCAATATTATTCTTCTTATCGATCACCAAATTTTAGGTTACTTCATCACAAAGAAACTAAGTTAAAAGACTATTAATTAATGACATATATTTCATATACATTCGTAATTATTAAAACTATATAATGAATCTAGATAGCATATTTATTCACCATATTCACGTTGTATTATGGTATAATAGATGTAAACAATTTCAATATTTTACTTCTTCTCCATCACCAAATTTTTGGTTACTTCATCACTAAGAAACTAAGTTAAAAGGCTATTATTTAATGACAAATATTTCATATATGTTCGTAGAAATTAAAATTAGTTAATGACATATTTTTCATATACGTTCGTAACAATTAAAAAGATATAATGAGGCTAGATAGTAAATTTATTCACCATATTCATATTGTATTATGGTATAATAGATGTAAATAATTTCAAATTTTATTCTTCTTATCCATCACCAAATTTTAGGTTACTTCATCACCAAGAAACTAAGTTAAAAGACTATTAATTTATGACATATATTTCATATACGTTCATAATAATTAAAACTATATAATGAGGTTAGATAGTAAATTTATTCACCATATTCACATTGTATTATGGTATAATAGATGTAAACAATTTCAATATTATTCTTCTTATCCATCACCAAATTTTAGGTTACTTCATCACTAAGAAACCAAGTTAAAAGACTATTAGTTAATGACATGTATTTCATATACGTTCGTAACAATTAAAACTATATAATGAGGTTAGATAGTAAATTTATTCACCATATTCACATTGTATTATGTTATAATATATGTAAACAATGTCAATATTATTCTTATTATCCATCACCAAATTTTAGGTTACTTCATCAATAAGAAACTACGTTAAAAGACTATTAATTTATGACATATATTTCATATACGTTCATAATAATCAAAACTATATAATGAGGTTAGATAGTAAATTTATTCACCATATTCACATTGTATTATGTTATAATAGATGTAGACAATTTTAATATTATTCTTCTTATCCATCACCAAATTTTAGGTTACTTCATCACTAAGAAACTAAGTTAAAAGACTATTAGTTAATGAGATATATTTTATATACGTTCGTAACAATTAAAACTATATAATGAGGTTAGATAGTAAATTTATTCACCATATTCATATTGTATTATGGTATAATAGATTTAAACAATTTCAATATTATTCTTCTTATCGATCACCAAATTTTAGGTTACTTCATCACCAAGAAACTAAGTAAAAAGACTATTAATTAATGACATATATTTCATATACATTCGTAATTATTAAAACTATATAATGAATCTAGATAGAATATTTATTCACCATATTCACATTGTATTATGGTATAATAGATGTAAACAATTTCAATATTTTACTTCTTCTCCATCACCAAATTTTGGTTACTTCATCACTAAGAAACTAAGTTAAAAGGCTATTATTTAATGACAAATATTTCATATATGTTCGTAGAAGTTAAAATTATACAATGAGTCTTGATAGTATATTTATTTACCATATTCACATTGTATTATGTTATAACAGATATAAACAATTTCAATATTATTCTTTTAATCCATCACCAAATTTTAAGTTACTTCGTCACAAAGAAACTAAGTTAAAAGACTATAATTAATGACATATATTTCATATATGTTCGTAATAATTAAAACTATATAATTAGGCTAGATAGTATATATTTTCACCGTATTCACATTGTATTATGGTATAACAGATATAAACAACTTCAATATTTTTCTTCTTATCCATCACTAATTTTTAGGTTACTTCATCACTAAGAAACCAAGTTAAAAGACTATTAGTTAATGACATATATTTCATATATGTTCGTAACAATTAAAACGATATAATGAGGTTAGATAGTAAATTTATTCACCATATTCATATTGTATTATGGTATAATAGATGTAAATAATTTCAATATTATTCTTCTTATCTATCACCAAATTTTAGGTTACTTCATCACCAAGAAACTAAGTTAAAACACTATTAATTTATGACATATATTTCATATACGTTCATAATAATTAAAACGATATAATGAGGTTAGATAGTAAATTTATTCACCATATTCACATTGTATTATGGTATAATTGATGTAAACAATTTCAATATTATTCTTCTTATCCATCACCAAATTTTAGGTTACTTCATCACTAAGAAACCAAGTTAAAAAACTATTAGTTAATGACATATATTTCATATACGTTCGTAACAATTAAAACTATATAATGAGGTTAGATAGTAAATTTATTCACCATATTCACATTGTATTATGTTATAATAGATGTAAACAATGTCAATATTATTCTTATTATCCATCACTATATTTTAGGTTACTTCATCAATAAGAAACTAAGTTAAAAGACTATTAATTTATGACATATATTTCATATACGTTCATAATAATAAAAACTATATAATGAGGTTAGATAGTAAATTTATTCACCATATTCACATTGTAATATGTTATAATAGATGTAAACAATTTTAATATTATTCTTCTTATCCATCACCAAATTTTAGGTTACTTCATCACTAAGAAACTAAGTTAAAACACTATTAGTTAATGTCATATATTTTATATACGTTCGTAACAATTAAAACTATATAATGAGGTTAGATAGTAAATTTATTCATCATATTCATATTGTATTATGGTATAATATATTTAAACAATTTCAATATTATTCTTCTTATCTATCACCAAATTTTAGGTTAATTCATCACCAAGAAACTAAGTAAAAAGACTATAAATTAATGACATATATTTCATATACGTTCCTAATTATTAAAACTATATAATGTATCTAGATAGTATATTTATTCACCATATTCACATTGTATTATGGTATAATAGATGTAAACAATTTCAATATTTTACTTCTTCTCCATCACCAAATTTTTGGTTACTTCATCACTAAGAAACTAAGTTAAAAGGCTATTATTTAATGACAAATATTTCATATATGTTCGTAGAAATTAAAATTATACAATGAGTCTTGATAGCATATTTATTTACCATATTCATATTGTATTATGTTATAATAGATATAAACAATTTCAATATCATTCTTCTTATCCATCACCAAATTTTAAGTTACTTCATCACGAAGAAACTAAGTTAAAAGACTATTAATTAATGACATATATTTCATATATGTTCTTAATAATTAAAACTATATAATTAGGCTAGATAGTATATTTATTCACCGTATTCACATTTTATTATGGTATAACAGATATAAACAACTTCAATATTATTCTTCTTATCCATCACTAAATTTTAGGTTATTTCATCACTAAGAAACAAAGTTAAAAGACTATTAGTTAATGACATATATTTCATATATGTTCGTAATAATTAAAACTATATAATTAGGCTAGATAGTAAATTTATTCACCGTATTCACATTGTATTATGGTATAATAGATGTAAACAATTTCAATATTCTTCTTCTTATCCATCACTAAATTTTACGTTACTTCATCACTAAGAAACCAAGTTAAAAGACTATTAGTTAATGACATATATTTCATATACGTTCGTAACAATTAAAACGATATAATGAGGTTAGATAGTAAATTTATTCACCATATTCATATTGTATTATGGTATAATAGATGGAAATAATTTTAATATTATTCTTCTTATCCATCACTAAATATTAGGTTACTTCATCACCAAGAAACTAAGTTAAAAGACTATTAATTTATGACATATATTTCATATACGTTCATAATAATTAAAACTATATAATGAGGTTAGATATTAAATTTATTCACCATATTCACATTGTATTATGGTATAATAGATGTAAACGATTTCAATATTATTCTTCTTATCCATCACCAAATTTTAGGTTACTTCATCACTAAGAAACCAAGTTAAAAGACTAATAGTTAATGACATATATTTCATATACGTTCGTAACAATTAAAACTATATAATGAGGTTAGATAGTAAATGTATTCACCATATTCACATTTTATTATGTTATAATATATGTAAACAATATCAATATTATTCTTATTATCCATCACCAAATTTTAGGTTACTTCATCAATAAGAAACTACGTTAAAAGACTATTAATTTATGACATATATTTCATATACGTTCATAATAATCAAAACTATATAATGAGGTTAAATAGTAAATTTATTCACCATATTCACATTTTATTATGTTTGTGATACGGTGGGAGAACTGACTGTGGTTTTGCGTTTGTTTTCGCAAATGTTTCGGTTGAGCAAGAGTCGCCACCGACTTTTTCTTTTATCCTAAGGAAAGGTTTAAAAAGCACAGCAAAAACCTTTGAGATTTTTCTTGGGTTCGGGGAGTAGATTATAGAAAGGGAAGGTATTAGCACCCTTTCTATCCATGTTTATCCATGGGCTCTTAGTTACTTGCTTAGATCACTTGCCTTTTTCCAATTGTTTGAAATGGTGCTTTGTGTGTGTGTGTTTTTTGAAAATGTTTTGAAAAGAGGCCAATGTGGTGGCAACCTTTGTAATGATCCATGTTGGGATGTATACAAAGGTGTATGTCTTTTGAAAAGGTTTTCATTTGTTTTTGAAAGTTGTTTTGAAAGTGTTGTGAGGTGTGGTTTAAAAACAGGCAAGTGTTTTTGTTTTGCAAGTTGACAAGTACTTAAGAGCGATCTACCCTAGTTAAAAGACTATTAGTTAATGACATATATTTCATATATGTTCGTAATAATTAAAACTATATAATTAGGCTAGATAGTAAATTTATTCACCATATTCACATTGTATTATGGTATAATAGATGTAAACAATTTCAATATTATTCTTCTTATCCATCACTAAATTTTAGGTTACTTACTAAGAAACCAAGTTAAAAGAATATTAGTTAATGACATATTTTTCATATACGTTCGTAACAATTAAAACGATATAATGAGGTTAGATAGTAAATTTATTCACCATATTCATATTGTATATTGGTATAATAGATGTAAATAATTTCAATATTATTCTTCTTATCCATCACCAAATTTTAGGTTACTTCATCACCAAGAAACTAAGTTAAAAGACTATTAATTTATGACATATATTTCATATATGTTCATAATAATTAAAACTATATAATGAGGTTAGATAGTAAATTTATTCACCATATTCACATTGTATTATGGTATAATAGATGTAAACAATTTCAATATTATTCTTCTTATCCATCACCAAATTTTAGTTTACTTCATCACTAAGAAACCAAGTTAAAAGACTAATAGTTAATGACATGTATTTCATATACTTTCGTAACAATTAAAACTATATAATGAGGTTAGATAGTAAATTTATTCACCATATTCACATTGTATTATGTTATAATATATGTAAACAATGTCAATATTATTCTTATTATCCATCACAAAATTTTAGGTTACTTCATCCATAAGAAACTACATTAAAAGACTATTAATTTATGACATATATTTCATATAAGTTCATAATAATCAAAACTATATAATGAGGTTAGATAGTAAATTTATTCACCATATTCATATTGTATTATGTTATAATAGATGTAAACAATTTTAATATTATTCTTCTTATCCATCACCAAATTTTAGGTTACTTCATCACTAAGAAACTAAGTTAAAAGACTATGAGTTAATGACATATATTGTATATACGTTCGTAACAATTAAAACTATATAATGAGGTTAGATAGTAAATTTATTCACCATATTCTTATTGTATTATGGTATAATTGATTTAAACAATTTCAATATTATTCTTCTTATCGATCACCAAATTTTAGGTTACTTCATCACAAAGAAACTAAGTTAAAAGACTATTAATTAATGACATATATTTCATATACATTCGTAATTATTAAAACTATATAATGAATCTAGATAGCATATTTATTCACCATATTCACGTTGTATTATGGTATAATAGATGTAAACAATTTCAATATTTTACTTCTTCTCCATCACCAAATTTTTGGTTACTTCATCACTAAGAAACTAAGTTAAAAGGCTATTATTTAATGACAAATATTTCATATATGTTCGTAGAAATTAAAATTAGTTAATGACATATTTTTCATATACGTTCGTAACAATTAAAAAGATATAATGAGGCTAGATAGTAAATTTATTCACCATATTCATATTGTATTATGGTATAATAGATGTAAATAATTTCAAATTTTATTCTTCTTATCCATCACCAAATTTTAGGTTACTTCATCACCAAGAAACTAAGTTAAAAGACTATTAATTTATGACATATATTTCATATACGTTCATAATAATTAAAACTATATAATGAGGTTAGATAGTAAATTTATTCACCATATTCACATTGTATTATGGTATAATAGATGTAAACAATTTCAATATTATTCTTCTTATCCATCACCAAATTTTAGGTTACTTCATCACTAAGAAACCAAGTTAAAAGACTATTAGTTAATGACATGTATTTCATATACGTTCGTAACAATTAAAACTATATAATGAGGTTAGATAGTAAATTTATTCACCATATTCACATTGTATTATGTTATAATATATGTAAACAATGTCAATATTATTCTTATTATCCATCACCAAATTTTAGGTTACTTCATCAATAAGAAACTACGTTAAAAGACTATTAATTTATGACATATATTTCATATACGTTCATAATAATCAAAACTATATAATGAGGTTAGATAGTAAATTTATTCACCATATTCACATTGTATTATGTTATAATAGATGTAGACAATTTTAATATTATTCTTCTTATCCATCACCAAATTTTAGGTTACTTCATCACTAAGAAACTAAGTTAAAAGACTATTAGTTAATGAGATATATTTTATATACGTTCGTAATAATTAAAACTATATAATGAGGTTAGATAGTAAATTTATTCACCATATTCATATTGTATTATGGTATAATAGATTTAAACAATTTCAATATTATTCTTCTTATCGATCACCAAATTTTAGGTTACTTCATCACCAAGAAACTAAGTAAAAAGACTATTAATTAATGACATATATTTCATATACATTCGTAATTATTAAAACTATATAATGAATCTAGATAGAATATTTATTCACCATATTCACATTGTATTATGGTATAATAGATGTAAACAATTTCAATATTTTACTTCTTCTCCATCACCAAATTTTGGTTACTTCATCACTAAGAAACTAAGTTAAAAGGCTATTATTTAATGACAAATATTTCATATATGTTCGTAGAAGTTAAAATTATACAATGAGTCTTGATAGTATATTTATTTACCATATTCACATTGTATTATGTTATAACAGATATAAACAATTTCAATATTATTCTTTTAATCCATCACCAAATTTTAAGTTACTTCGTCACAAAGAAACTAAGTTAAAAGACTATAATTAATGACATATATTTCATATATGTTCGTAATAATTAAAACTATATAAGTAGGCTAGATAGTATATATTTTCACCGTATTCACATTGTATTATGGTATAACAGATATAAACAACTTCAATATTTTTCTTCTTATCCATCACTAATTTTTAGGTTACTTCATCACTAAGAAACCAAGTTAAAAGACTATTAGTTAATGACATATATTTCATATATGTTCGTAACAATTAAAACGATATAATGAGGTTAGATAGTAAATTTATTCACCATATTCATATTGTATTATGTTATAATAGATGTAAATAATTTCAATATTATTCTTCTTATCTATCACCAAATTTTAGGTTACTTCATCACCAAGAAACTAAGTTAAAACACTATTAATTTATGACATATATTTCATATACGTTCATAATAATTAAAACGATATAATGAGGTTAGATAGTAAATTTATTCACCATATTCACATTGTATTATGGTATAATTGATGTAAACAATTTCAATATTATTCTTCTTATCCATCACCAAATTTTAGGTTACTTCATCACTAAGAAACCAAGTTAAAAAACTATTAGTTAATGACATATATTTCATATACGTTCGTAACAATTAAAACTATATAATGAGGTTAGATAGTAAATTTATTCACCATATTCACATTGTATTATGTTATAATAGATGTAAACAATGTCAATATTATTCTTATTATCCATCACTATATTTTAGGTTACTTCATCAATAAGAAACTAAGTTAAAAGACTATTAATTTATGACATATATTTCATATACGTTCATAATAATAAAAACTATATAATGAGGTTAGATAGTAAATTTATTCACCATATTCACATTGTAATATGTTATAATAGATGTAAACAATTTTAATATTATTCTTCTTATCCATCACCAAATTTTAGGTTACTTCATCACTAAGAAACTAAGTTAAAACACTATTAGTTAATGTCATATATTTTATATACGTTCGTAACAATTAAAACTATATAATGAGGTTAGATAGTAAATTTATTCATCATATTCATATTGTATTATGGTATAATATATTTAAACAATTTCAATATTATTCTTCTTATCTATCACCAAATTTTAGGTTAATTCATCACCAAGAAACTAAGTAAAAAGACTATAAATTAATGACATATATTTCATATACGTTCCTAATTATTAAAACTATATAATGTATCTAGATAGTATATTTATTTACCATATTCACATTGTATTATGGTATAATAGATGTAAACAATTTCAATATTTTACTTCTTCTCCATCACCAAATTTTTGGTTACTTCATCACTAAGAAACTAAGTTAAAAGGCTATTATTTAATGACAAATATTTCATATATGTTCGTAGAAATTAAAATTATACAATGAGTCTTGATAGCATATTTATTTACCATATTCATATTGTATTATGTTATAATAGATATAAACAATTTCAATATCATTCTTCTTATCCATCACCAAATTTTAAGTTACTTCATCACGAAGAAACTAAGTTAAAAGACTATTAATTAATGACATATATTTCATATATGTTCTTAATAATTAAAACTATATAATTAGGCTAGATAGTATATTTATTCACCGTATTCACATTTTATTATGGTATAACAGATATAAACAACTTCAATATTATTCTTCTTATCCATCACTAAATTTTAGGTTATTTCATCACTAAGAAACAAAGTTAAAAGACTATTAGTTAATGACATATATTTCATATATGTTCGTAATAATTAAAACTATATAATTAGGCTAGATAGTAAATTTATTCACCGTATTCACATTGTATTATGGTATAATAGATGTAAACAATTTCAATATTCTTCTTCTTATCCATCACTAAATTTTACGTTACTTCATCACTAAGAAACCAAGTTAAAAGACTATTAGTTAATGACATATATTTCATATACGTTCGTAACAATTAAAACGATATAATGAGGTTAGATAGTAAATTTATTCACCATATTCATATTGTATTATGGTATAATAGATGGAAATAATTTTAATATTATTCTTCTTATCCATCACTAAATATTAGGTTACTTCATCACCAAGAAACTAAGTTAAAAGACTATTAATTTATGACATATATTTCATATACGTTCATAATAATTAAAACTATATAATGAGGTTAGATAGTAAATTTATTCACCATATTCACATTGTATTATGGTATAATAGATGTAAATAATTTCAATATTATTCTTCTTATCCATCACCAAATTTTAGGTTACTTCATCACTAAGAAACCAAGTTAAAAGACTATTAGTTAATGACATGTATTTCATATACGTTCGTAACAATTAAAACTATATAATGAGGTTAGATAGTAAATTTATTCACCATATTCACATTGTATTATGTTATAATATATGTAAACAATGTCAATATTATTCTTATTATCCATCACCAAATTTTAGGTTACTTCATCAATAAGAAACTACGTTAAAAGACTATTAATTTATGACATATATTTCATATACGTTCATAATAATCAAAACTATATAATGAGGTTAGATAGTAAATTTATTCACCATATTCACATTGTATTATGTTATAATAGATGTAGACAATTTTAATATTTATCTTCTTATCCATCACCAAATTTTAGGTTACTTCATCACTAAGAAACTAAGTTAAAAGACTATTAGTTAATGACATATATTTTATATACGTTCGTAACAATTAAAACTATATAATGAGGTTAGATAGTAAATTTATTCACCATATTCATATTGTATTATGGTATAAAAGATTTAAACAATTTCAATATTATTCTTCTTATCGATCACCAAATTTTAGGTTACTTCATCACCAAGAAACTAAGTAAAAAGACTATTAATTAATGACATATATTTCATATACATTCGTAATTATTAAAACTATATAATGAATCTAGATAGAATATTTATTCACCATATTCACATTGTATTATGGTATAATAGATGTAAACAATTTCAATATTTTACTTCTTCTCCATCACCAAATTTTGGTTACTTCATCACTAAGAAACTAAGTTAAAAGGCTATTATTTAATGACAAATATTTCATATATGTTCGTAGAAGTTAAAATTATACAATGAGTCTTGATAGTATATTTATTTACCATATTCACATTGTATTATGTTATAACAGATATAAACAATTTCAATATTATTCTTTTAATCCATCACCAAATTTTAAGTTACTTCGTCACAAAGAAACTAAGTTAAAAGACTATAATTAATGACATATATTTCATATATGTTCGTAATAATTAAAACTATATAATTAGGCTAGATAGTATATATTTTCACCGTATTCACATTGTATTATGGTATAACAGATATAAACAACTTCAATATTTTTCTTCTTATCCATCACTAATTTTTAGGTTACTTCATCACTAAGAAACCAAGTTAAAAGACTATTAGTTAATGACATATATTTCATATATGTTCGTAACAATTAAAACGATATAATGAGGTTAGATAGTAAATTTATTCACCATATTCATATTGTATTATGGTATAATAGATGTAAATAATTTCAATATTATTCTTCTTATCTATCACCAAATTTTAGGTTACTTCATCACCAAGAAACTAAGTTAAAACACTATTAATTTATGACATATATTTCATATACGTTCATAATAATTAAAACGATATAATGAGGTTAGATAGTAAATTTATTCACCATATTCACATTGTATTATGGTATAATTGATGTAAACAATTTCAATATTATTCTTCTTATCCATCACCAAATTTTAGGTTACTTCATCACTAAGAAACCAAGTTAAAAAACTATTAGTTAATGACATATATTTCATATACGTTCGTAACAATTAAAACTATATAATGAGGTTAGATAGTAAATTTATTCACCATATTCACATTGTATTATGTTATAATAGATGTAAACAATGTCAATATTATTCTTATTATCCATCACTATATTTTAGGTTACTTCATCAATAAGAAACTAAGTTAAAAGACTATTAATTTATGACATATATTTCATATACGTTCATAATAATAAAAACTATATAATGAGGTTAGATAGTAAATTTATTCACCATATTCACATTGTAATATGTTATAATAGATGTAAACAATTTTAATATTATTCTTCTTATCCATCACCAAATTTTAGGTTACTTCATCACTAAGAAACTAAGTTAAAACACTATTAGTTAATGTCATATATTTTATATACGTTCGTAACAATTAAAACTATATAATGAGGTTAGATAGTAAATTTATTCATCATATTCATATTGTATTATGGTATAATATATTTAAACAATTTCAATATTCTTCTTCTTATCTATCACCAAATTTTAGGTTAATTCATCACCAAGAAACTAAGTAAAAAGACTATAAATTAATGACATATATTTCATATACGTTCGTAATTATTAAAACTATATAATGTATCTAGATAGTATATTTATTAACCATATTCACATTGTATTATGGTATAATAGATGTAAACAATTTCAATATTTTACTTCTTCTCCATCACCAAATTTTTGGTTACTTCATCACTAAGAAACTAAGTTAAAAGGCTATTATTTAATGACAAATATTTCATATATGTTCGTAGAAATTAAAATTATACAATGAGTCTTGATAGCATATTTATTTACCATATTCATATTGTATTATGTTATAATAGATATAAACAATTTCAATATCATTCTTCTTATCCATCACCAAATTTTAAGTTACTTCATCACGAAGAAACTAAGTTAAAAGACTATTAATTAATGACATATATTTCATATATGTTCTTAATAATTAAAACTATATAATTAGGCTAGATAGTATATTTATTCACCGTATTCACATTTTATTATGGTATAACAGATATAAACAACTTCAATATTATTCTTCTTATCCATCACTAAATTTTAGGTTATTTCATCACTAAGAAACAAAGTTAAAAGACTATTAGTTAATGACATATATTTCATATATGTTCGTAATAATTAAAACTATATAATTAGGCTAGATAGTAAATTTATTCACCGTATTCACATTGTATTATGGTATAATAGATGTAAACAATTTCAATATTCTTCTTCTTATCCATCACTAAATTTTACGTTACTTCATCACTAAGAAACCAAGTTAAAAGACTATTAGTTAATGACATATATTTCATATACGTTCGTAACAATTAAAACGATATAATGAGGTTAGATAGTAAATTTATTCACCATATTCATATTGTATTATGGTATAATAGATGGAAATAATTTTAATATTATTCTTCTTATCCATCACTAAATATTAGGTTACTTCATCACCAAGAAACTAAGTTAAAAGACTATTAATTTATGACATATATTTCATATACGTTCATAATAATTAAAACTATATAATGAGGTTATATAGTAAATTTATTCACCATATTCACATTGTATTATGGTATAATAGATGTAAATAATTTCAATATTATTCTTCTTATCCATCACCAAATTTTAGGTTACTTCATCACTAAGAAACCAAGTTAAAAGACTATTAGTTAATGACATGTATTTCATATACGTTCGTAACAATTAAAACTATATAATGAGGTTAGATAGTAAATTTATTCACCATATTCACATTGTATTATGTTATAATATATGTAAACAATGTCAATATTATTCTTATTATCCATCACCAAATTTTAGGTTACTTCATCAATAAGAAACTACGTTAAAAGACTATTAATTTATGACATATATTTCATATACGTTCATAATAATCAAAACTATATAATGAGGTTAGATAGTAAATTTATTCACCATATTCACATTGTATTATGTTATAATAGATGTAGACAATTTTAATATTTATCTTCTTATCCATCACCAAATTTTAGGTTACTTCATCACTAAGAAACTAAGTTAAAAGACTATTAGTTAATGACATATATTTTATATACGTTCGTAACAATTAAAACTATATAATGAGGTTAGATAGTAAATTTATTCACCATATTCATATTGTATTATGGTATAAAAGATTTAAACAATTTCAATATTATTCTTCTTATCGATCACCAAATTTTAGGTTACTTCATCACCAAGAAACTAAGTAAAAAGACTATTAATTAATGACATATATTTCATATACATTCGTAATTATTAAAACTATATAATGAATCTAGATAGAATATTTATTCACCATATTCACATTGTATTATGGTATAATAGATGTAAACAATTTCAATATTTTACTTCTTTTCCATCACCAAATTTTTGGTTACTTCATCACTAAGAAACTAAGTTAAAAGTCTATTATTTAATGACAAATATTTCATATATGTTCGTAGAAGTTAAAATTATACAATGAGTCTTGATAGTATATTTATTTACCATATTCACATTGTATTATGTTATAACAGATATAAACAATTTCAATATTATTCTTTTAATCCATCACCAAATTTTAAGTTACTTCGTCACAAAGAAACTAAGTTAAAAGACTATAATTAATGACATATATTTCATATATGTTCGTAATAATTAAAACTATATAATTAGGCTAGATAGTATATATTTTCACCGTATTCACATTGTATTATGGTATAACAGATATAAACAACTTCAATATTTTTCTTCTTATCCATCACTAAATTTTAGCTTACTTCATCACTAAGAAACCAAGTTAAAAGACTATTAGTTAATGACATATATTTCATATATGTTCGTAACAATTAAAACGATATAATGAGGTTAGATAGTAAATTTATTCACCATATTCATATTGTATTATGGTATAATAGATGTAAATAATTTCAATATTATTCTTCTTATCTATCACCAAATTTTAGGTTACTTCATCACCAAGAAACTAAGTTAAAACACTATTAATTTATGACATATATTTCATATACGTTCATAATAATTAAAACGATATAATGAGGTTAGATAGTAAATTTATTCACCATATTCACATTGTATTATGGTATAATTGATGTAAACAATTTCAATATTATTCTTCTTATCCATCACCAAATTTTAGGTTACTTCATCACTAAGAAACCAAGTTAAAAAACTATTAGTTAATGACATATATTTCATATACGTTCGTAACAATTAAAACTATATAATGAGGTTAGATAGTAAATTTATTCACCATAATCACATTGTATTATGTTATAATAGATGTAAACAATGTCAATATTATTCTTATTATCCATCACTAAATTTTAGGTTACTTCATCAATAAGAAACTAAGTTAAAAGACTATTAATTTATGACATATATTTCATATACGTTCATAATAATAAAAACTATATAATGAGGTTAGATAGTAAATTTATTCACCATATTCACATTGTAATATGTTATAATAGATGTAAACAATTTTAATATTATTCTTCTTATCCATCACCAAATTTTAGGTTACTTCATCACTAAGAAACTAAGTTAAAACACTATTAGTTAATGTCATATATTTTATATACGTTCGTAACAATTAAAACTATATAATGAGGTTAGATAGTAAATTTATTCATCATATTCATATTGTATTATGGTATAATATATTTAAACAATTTCAATATTATTCTTCTTATCTATCACCAAATTTTAGGTTAATTCATCACCAAGAAACTAAGTAAAAAGACTATTAATTAATGACATATATTTCATATACGTTCGTAATTATTAAAACTATATAATGTATCTAGATAGTATATTTATTCACCATATTCACATTGTATTATGGTATAATAGATGTAAACAATTTCAATATTTTACTTCTTCTCCATCACCAAATTTTTGGTTACTTCATCACTAAGAAACTAAGTTAAAAGGCTATTATTTAATGACAAATATTTCATATATGTTCGTAGAAATTAAAATTATACAATGAGTCTTGATAGCATATTTATTTACCATATTCATATTGTATTATGTTATAATAGATATAAACAATTTCAATATCATTCTTCTTATCCATCACCAAATTTTAAGTTACTTCATCACGAAGAAACTAAGTTAAAAGACTATTAATTAATGACATATATTTCATATATGTTCTTAATAATTAAAACTATATAATTAGGTTAGATAGTATATTTATTCACCGTATTCACATTTTATTATGGTATAACAGATATAAACAACTTCAATATTATTCTTTTTATCCATCACTAAATTTTAGGTTATTTCATCACTAAGAAACCAAGTTAAAAGACTATTAGTTAATGACATATATTTCATATATGTTCGTAATAATTAAAACTATATAATTAGGCTAGATAGTAAATTTATTCACCGTATTCACATTGTATTATGGTATAATAGATGTAAACAATTTCAATATTCTTATTCTTATCCATCACTAAATTTTACGTTACTTCATCACTAAGAAACCAAGTTAAAAGACTATTAGTTAATGACATATATTTCATATACGTTTGTAAAAATATAACGATATAATGAGGTTAGATAGTAAATTTATTCACCATATTCATATTGTATTATGGTATAATAGATGGAAATAATTTTAATATTATTCTTCTTATCCATCACTAAATACTAGGTTACTTCATCACCAAGAAACTAAGTTAAAAGACTATTAATTTATGACATATATTTCATATACGTTCATAATAATTAAAACTATATAATGAGGTTAGATAGTAAATTTATTCACCATATTCACATTGTATTATGGTATAATAGATGTAAATAATTTCAATATTATTCTTCTTATCCATCACCAAATTTTAGGTTACTTCATCACTAAGAAACCAAGTTAAAAGACTAATAGTTAATGACATATATTTCATATACGGTCGTAACAATTAAAACTATATAATGAGGTTAGATAGTAAATGTATTCACCATATTCACATTGTATTATGTTATAATATATGTAAACAATGTCAATATTATTCTTATTATCCATCACCAAATTTTAGGTTACTTCATCAATAAGAAACTACGTTAAAAGACTATTAATTTATGACATATATTTCATATACGTTCACAATAATCAAAACTATATAATGAGGTTAGATAGTAAATTTATTCACCATATTCACATTTTATGTTGTTATAATAGATGTAAACAATTTTAATATTATTCTTCTTATCTATCACCAAATTTTAGGTTACTTCATCACTAAGAAACTAAGTTAAAAGAGTATTAGTTAATGACATATATTTTATATACATTCGTAACAATTAAAACTATATAATGAGGTTAGATAGTAAATTTATTCACCATATTCATATTGTATTACGGTATAAGAGATTTAAACAATTTCAATATTATTCTTCTTATCGATCACCAAATTTTAGGTTACTTCATCACCAACAAACTAAGTAAAAAGACTATTAATTAATGACATATATTTCATATACATTCGTAATTATTAAAACTATATAATGAATCTAGATAGTATATTTATTCACCATATTCACGTTGTATTATGGTATAATAGATGTAAACAATTTCAATATTTTACTTTTTCTCCATCACCAAATTTTTGGTTACTTCATCACTAAGAAACTAAGTTAAAAGGCTATTATTTAATGACAAATATTTCATATATGTTCGTAGAAATTAAAATTATACAATGAGTCTTGATAGTATATTTATTTACCATATTCACATTGTATTATGTTATAACAGATATAAACAATTTCAATATTATTCTTCTTATCCATCGCCAAATTTTAAGTTACTTCATCACTAAGAAACTAAGTTAAAAGACTATTAATTAATGACATATATTTCATATATGTTCGTAATAATTAAAACTATATAATTAGGCTAGATAGTATATTTATTCACCGTATTCACATTGTATTATGGTATAACAGATATAAACAACTTCAATATTATTCTTCTTATCCATCACTAAATTTTTGGATAATTCATCACTAAGAAACCAAGTTAAAAGACTATTAGTTAATGACATATATTTCATATACGATCGTAACAATTAAAACGATATAATGAAGTTAGATAGTAAATTTATTCACCATATTCATATTGTATTATGGTATAATAGATGTAAATAATTTCAATATTATTTTTCTTATCCATCACCAAATTTTAGGTTACTTCATCACCAAGAAACTAAGTTAAAAGACTATTAATTTATGACATATATTTCATATACGTTTATAATAATTAAAAATATATAATGAGGTAAGATAGTAAATTTATTCACCATATTCACATTGTATTATGCTGTAATAGATGTAAACAATTTCAATATTATTCTGCTTATCCATCACCAAATTTTAGGTTACTTCATCACTAAGAAACCAAGTTAAAAGACTATTAGTTAATGACATATATCTCATATACGTTCGTAACAATTAAAACTATATAATGAGGTTAGATAGTAAATTTATTCACCATATTCACATTTTATTATGTTATAATAGATGTAAACAATTTCAATATTATTCTTATTATCCATCACCAAATTTTAGGTTACTTCATCACTAAGAAACTAAGTTAAAAGACTATTAATTTATGACATATATTTCATATATGTTCATAATAATCAAAACTATATAATGAGGTTAGATAGTAAATTTATTCACCATATTCATATTGTATTATGGTATAATAGATGTAAACAATTTCAATATTATTCTTCTTATCCATCACTAAATTTTAGGTTACTTCATCACTAAGAAACCTAGTTAAAAGACTATTAGTTAATGACATATATTTCATATATGTTCGTAATAATTAAAACTATATAATTAGGCTAGATAGTAAATTTATTCACCATATTCACATTGTATTATGGTTTAATAGATGTAAAGAATTTCAATATTATTCTTCTTATCCATCACTAAATTTTAGGTTACTTACTAAGAAACCAAGTTAAAAGACTATTAGTTAATGACATATATTTCATATACGTTCGTAACAATTAAAAAGATATAATGAGGCTAGATAATAAATTTATTCACCATATTCATATTGTATTATGGTATAATAGATGTAAATAATTTCAATATTATTCTTCTTATCCATCACCAAATTTTAGGTTACTTCATCACCAAGAAACTAAGTTAAAAGACTATTAATTTATGACATATATTTCATATACGTTCATAATAATTAAAACTATATAATGAGGTTAGATAGTAAATTTATTCACCATATTCACATTGTATTATGGTATAATAGATGTAAACAATTTCAATATTATTCTTCTTATCCATCACCAAATTTTAGGTTACTTCATCACTAAGAAACCAAGTTAAAAGACTAATAGTTAATGACATGTATTTCATATACGTTCGTAATAATTAAAACTATATAATGAGGTTGGATAGTAAATTTATTCACCATATTCACATTGTATTATGTTATAATATATGTAAACAATGTCAATATTATTCTTATTATCCACCACCAAATTTTAGGTTACTTCATCAATAAGAAACTACGTTAAAAGACTATTAATTTATGACATATATTTCATATACGTTCATAATAATCAAAACTATATAATGAGGTTAGATAGTAAATTTATTCACCATATTCACATTGTAATATGTTATAATAGATGTAAACAATTTTAATATTATTCTTCTTATCCATCACCAAATTTTAGGTTACTTCATCACTAAGAAACTAAGTTAAAAGACTATTAGTTAATGACATATATTGTATATACGTTCGTAACAATTAAAACTATATAATGAGGTTAGATAGTAAATTTATTCACCATATTCATATTGTATTATGGTATAATAGATTTAAACAATTTCAATATTATTCTTCTTATCGATCACCAAATTTTAGGTTACTTCATCACCAAGAAACTAAGTAAAAAGACTATTAATTAATGCCATATATTTCATATACATTCGTAATTATTAAAACTATATAATGAATCTAGATAGCATATTTATTCACCATATTCACATTGTATTATGGTATAATATATGTAAACAATTTCAATATTTTACTTCTTTTCCATCACCAAATTTTTGGTTACTTCATCACTAAGAAACTAAGTTAAAAGGCTATTATTTAATGAAAAAAATTTCATAATTGTTCGTAGAAATTAAAATTATACAATGAGTCTTGATAGTATATTCATTTACCATATTCACATTGTATTATGTTATAACAGATATAAACAATTTCAATATTATTCTTCTTATCCATCGCCAAATTTTAAGTTACTTTATCACTAAGAAACTAAGTTAAAAGACTATTAATTAATGACATATATTTCATATATGTTCGTAATAATTAAAACTATATAATTAGGCTAGATAGTATATTTATTCACCGTATTCACATTGTATTATGGTATAACAGATATAAACAACTTCAATATTATTTTTCTTATCCATCACTAAATTTTAGGTTACTTCATCACTAAGAAACCAAGTTAAAAGACTATTAGTTAATGACATATATTTCATATACGATCGTAACAATTTAAACGATATAATGAAGTTAGATAGTAAATTTATTCACCATATTCATATTGTATTATGGTATAATAGATGTAAATAATTTCAATATTATTTTTCTTATCCATCACCAAATTTTAGGTTACTTCATCACCAAGAAACTAAGTTAAAAGACTATTAATTTATGACATATATTTCATATATGTTTATAATAATTAAAACTATATAATGAGGTAAGATAGTAAATTTATTCACCATACTCACATTGTATTATGCTGTAATAGATGTAAACAATTTCAATATTATTCTTCTTATCCATCACCAAATTTTAGGTTACTTCATCACTAAGAAACCAAGTTAAAAGACTAATAGTTTATGACATGTATTTCATATACGTTCGTAATAATTAAAACTATATAATGTGGTTAGATAGTAACTTTATTCACCATATTCACATTGTATTATGTTATAATATATGTAAACAATGTCAATATTATTCTTATTATTCATCACCAAATTTTAGGTTACTTCATCAATAAGAAACTACGTTAAAAGACTATTAATTTATGACCTATATTTCATATACGTTCATAATAATCAAAACTATATAATGAGGTTAGATAGTAAATTTATTCACCATATTCACATTGTATTATGTTATAATAGATGTAAAAAATTTCAATATTATTCTTCTTATCCATCACCAAATTTTAGGTTACTTCATCACTAAGAAACTAAGTTAAAACACTATTAGTTAATGTCATATATTATATATACGTTCGTAACAATTAAAACTATATAATGAGGTTAGATAGTAAATTTATTCATCATATTCATATTGTATTATGGTATAATATATTTAATCAATTTCAATATTATTCTTCTTATCTATCACCAAATTTTAGGTTAATTCATCACCAAGAAACTAAGTAAAAAGACTATTAATTAATGACATATATTTCATATACGTTCGTAATTATTAAAATTATATAATGTATCTAGATAGTATATTTATTCACCATATTCACATTGTATTATGGTATAATAGATGTAAACAATTTCAATATTTTACTTCTTCTCCATCACCAAATTTTTGGTTACTTCATCACTAAGAAACTAAGTTAAAAGGCTATTATTTAATGACAAAAATTTCATATATGTTCGTAGAAATTAAAATTATACAATGAGTCTTGATAGTATGTTTATTTACCATATTCATATTGTATTATGTTATAATAGATATAAACAATTTCAATATCATTCTTCTTATCCATCACCAAATTTTAAGTTACTTCATCACGAAGAAACTAAGTTAAAAGACTATTAATTAATGACATATATTTCATATATGTTCTTAATAATTAAAACTATATAATTAGGCTAGATAGTATATTTATTCACCGTATTCACATTTTATTATGGTATAACAGATATAAACAACTTCAATATTATTCTTCTTATCCATCACTAAATTTTAGGTTATTTCATCACTAAGAAACCACGTTAAAAGACTATTAGTTAATGACATATATTTCATATATGTTCGTAATAATTAAAACTATATAATTAGGCTAGATAGTAAATTTATTCACCGTATTCACATTGTATTATGGTATAATAGATGTAAATAATTTCAATATTATTCTTCTTATCCATCACTAAATTTTACGTTACTTCATCACTAAGAAACCAAGTTAAAAGACTATTAGTTAATGACATATATTTCATATACGTTCGTAACAATTAAAACGATATAATGAGGTTAAATAGTAAATTTATTCACCATATTCATATTGTATTATGGTATAATAGATGGAAATAATTTTAATATTATTCTTCTTATCCATCACTAAATTTTAGGTTACTTCATCAATAAGAAACTACGTTAAAAGACTATTAATTTATGACATATATTTCATACACGTTCATAATAATCAAAACTATATAATGAGGTTAGATAGTAAATTTATTCACCATATTCACATTTTATTATGTTATAATAGATGTAAACAATTTTAATATTATTCTTCTTATCTATCACCAAATTTTAGGTTACTTCATCACTAAGAAACTAAGTTAAAAGACTATTAGTTAATGACATATATTTTATATACGTTCGTAACAGTTAAAACTATATAATGAGGTTAGATAGTAAATTTATTCACCATATTCATATTGTATTACGGTATAAGAGATTTAAACAATTTCAATATTATTCTTCTTATCGATCACCAAATTTTAGGTTACTTCATCACCAAGAAACTAAGTAAAAAGACTATTAATTAATGACATATATTTCATATACATTCGTAATTATTAAAACTATATAATGAATCTAGATAGTATATTTATTCACCATATTCACGTTGTATTATGGTATAATAGATGTAAACAATTTCAATATTTTACTTTTTCTCCATCACCAAATTTTTGGTTACTTAATCACTAAGAAACTAAGTTAAAAGGCTATTATTTAATGACATATATTTCATATATGTTCGTAGAAATTAAAATTATACAATGAGTCTTGATAGTATATTTATTTACCATATTCACATTGTATTATGTTATAACAGATATAAACAATTTCAATATTATTCTTCTTATCCATCGCCAAATTTTAAGTTACTTCATCACTAAGAAACTAAGTTAAAAGACTATTAATTAATGACATATATTTCATATATGTTCGTAATAATTAAAACTATATAATTAGGCTAGATAGTATATTTATTCACCGTATTCACATTGTATTTCATATACGATCGTAACAATTTAAACAATATAATGAAGTTAGATAGTAAATTTATTCACCATATTCATATTGTATTATGGTATAATAGATGTAAATAATTTCAATATTATTTTTCTTATCCATCACCAAATTTTAGGTTACTTCATCACCAAGAAACTAAGTTAAAAGACTATTAATTTATGACATATATTTCATATATGTTTATAATAATTAAAACTATATAATGAGGTAAGATAGTAAATTTATTCACCATACTCACATTGAATTATGCTGTAATAGATGTAAACAATTTCAATATTATTCTTCTTATCCATCACCAAATTTTAGGTTACTTCATCACTAAGAAACCAAGTTAAAAGACTAATAGTTTATGACATGTATTTCATATACGTTCGTAATAATTAAAACTATATAATGTGGTTAGATAGTAAATTTATTCACCATATTCACATTGTATTATGTTATAATATATGTAAACAATGTCAATATTATTCTTATTATTCATCACCAAATTTTAGGTTACTTCATCAATAAGAAACTACGTTAAAAGACTATTAATTTATGACCTATATTTCATATACGTTCATAATAATCAAAACTATATAATGAGGTTAGATAGTAAATTTATTCACCATATTCACATTGTATTATGTTATAATAGATGTAAAAAATTTCAATATTATTCTTCTTATCCATCACCAAATTTTAGGTTACTTCATCACTAAGAAACTAAGTTAAAACACTATTAGTTAATGTCATATATTATATATACGTTCGTAACAATTAAAACTATATAATGAGGTTAGATAGTAAATTTATTCATCATATTCATATTGTATTATGGTATAATATATTTAATCAATTTCAATATTATTCTTCTTATCTATCACCAAATTTTAGGTTAATTCATCACCAAGAAACTAAGTAAAAAGACTATTAATTAATGACATATATTTCATATACGTTCGTAATTATTAAAATTATATAATGTATCTAGATAGTATATTTATTCACCATATTCACATTGTATTATGGTATAATAGATGTAAACAATTTCAATATTTTACTTCTTCTCCATCACCAAATTTTTGGTTACTTCATCACTAAGAAACTAAGTTAAAAGGCTATTATTTATTGTCAAATATTTCATATATGTTCGTAGAAATTAAAATTATACAATGAGTCTTGATAGTATGTTTATTTACCATATTCATATTGTATTATGTTATAATAGATATAAACAATTTCAATATCATTCTTCTTATCCATCACCAAATTTTAAGTTACTTCATCACGAAGAAACTAAGTTAAAAGACTATTAATTAATGACATATATTTCATATATGTTCTTAATAATTAAAACTATATAATTAGGCTAGATAGTATATTTATTCACCGTATTCACATTTTATTATGGTATAACAGATATAAACAACTTCAATATTATTCTTCTTATCCATCACTAAATTTTAGGTTATTTCATCACTAAGAAACCAAGTTAAAAGACTATTAGTTAATGACATATATTTCATATATGTTCGTAATAATTAAAACTATATAATTAGGCTAGATAGTAAATTTATTCACCGTATTCACATTGTATTATGGTATAATAGATGTAAACAATTTCAATATTATTGTTCTTATCCATCACTAAATTTTACGTTACTTCATCACTAAGAAACCAAGTTAAAAGACTATTAGTTAATGACATATATTTCATATACGTTCGTAACAATTAAAACGATATAATGAGGTTAAATAGTAAATTTATTCACCATATTCATATTGTATTATGGTATAATAGATGGAAATAATTTTAATATTATTCTTCTTATCCATCACTAAATTTTAGGTTACTTCATCACCAAGAAACTAAGTAAAAAGACTATTAATTAATGACATATATTTCATATACATTCGTAATTATTAAAACTATATAATGAATCTAGATAGTATATTTATTCACCATATTCACGTTGTATTATGGTATAATAGATATAAACAATTTCAATATTTTACTTTTTCTCCATCACCAAATTTTTGGTTACTTAATCACTAAGAAACTAAGTTAAAAGGCTATTATTTAATGACATATATTTCATATATGTTCGTAGAAATTAAAATTATACAATGAGTCTTGATAGTATATTTATTTACCATATTCACATTGTATTATGTTATAACAGATATAAACAATTTCAATATTATTCTTCTTATCCATCGCCAAATTTTAAATTACTTCATCACTAAGAAACTAAGTTAAAAGACTATTAATTAATGACATATATTTCATATATGTTCGTAATAATTAAAACTATATAATTAGGCTAGATAGTATATTTATTCACCGTATTCACATTGTATTATGGTATAACATATATAAACAACTTCAATATTATTCTTCTTATCCATCACTAAAGTTTTGGTTAATTCATCACTAAGAAACCAAGTTAAAAGACTATTAGTTAATGACATATATTTCATATACGATCGTAACAATTAAAACGATATAATGAAGTTAGATAGTAAATTTATTCACCATATTCATATTGTATTATGGTATAATAGATGTAAATAATTTCAATATTATTTTTCTTATCTATCACCAAATTTTAGGTTACTTCATCACCAAGAAACAGTTAAAAGACTATTAATTTATGACATATATTTCATATACGTTTATAATAATTAAAACTATATAATGAGGTAAGATAGTAAATTTATTCACCATATTCACATTGTATTATGCTGTAATAGATGTAAACAATTTCAATATTATTCTTCTTATCCATCACCAAATTTTAGGTTACTTCATCACTAAGAAACCAAGTTAAAAGACCATTAGTTAATGACATATATCTCATATACGTTCGTAACAATTAAAACTATATAATGAGGTTAGATAGTAAATTTATTCACCATATTCACATTTTATTATGTTATAATAGATGTAAACAATTTCAATATTATTCTTATTATCCATCACCAAATTTTAGGTTACTTCATCAATAAGAAACTAAGTTAAAAGACTATTAATTTATGACATATATTTCATATATGTTCATAATAATCAAAACTACATAATGAGGTTAGATAGTAAAGTTATTCACCATATTCATATTGTATTATGGTATAATAGATGTAAACAATTTCAATATTATTCTTCTTATCCATCACCAAATTTTAAGTTACTTCATCACTAAGAAACTAAGTTAAAAGACTATTAATTTATGACATATATTTCATATACGTTCATAATAATCAAAACTATATAATGAGGTTATATAGTAAATTTATTCACCATATTCACATTGTATTATGTTATAATAGATGTAAACAATTTTAATATTATTCTTCTCATCCATCACCAAATTTTAGGTTACTTCATCACTAAGAAACTAAGTTAAAACACTATTAGTTAATTTCATATATTTTATATACGTTCGTAACAATTAAAACTATATAATGAGGTTAGATAGTAAATTTATTCATCATATTCATATTGTATTATGGTATAATATATTTAATCAATTTCAATATTATTCTTCTTATCTATCACCAAATTTTAGGTTAATTCATCACCAAGAAACTAAGTAAAAAGACTATTAATTAATGACATATATTTCATATACGTTCGTAATTATTAAAACTATATAATGTATCTAGATAGTATATTTATTCACCATATTCACATTGTATTATGGTATAATAGATGTAAACAATTTCAATATTTTACTTCTTCTCCATCACCAAATTTTTGGTTACTTCATCACTAAGAAACTAAGTTAAAAGGCTATTATTTAATGACAAAAATTTCATAATTGTTCGTAGAAATTAAAATTATACAATGAGTCTTGATAGTATATTTATTTACCATATTCACATTGTATTATGTTATAACAGATATAAACAATTTCAATATTATTCTTCTTATCCATCGCCAAATTTTAAGTTACTTCATCACTAAGAAACTAAGTTAAAAGACTATTAAATAATGACATATATTTCATATATGTTCGTAATAATTAAAACTATATAATTAGGCTAGATAGTATATTTATTCACCGTATTCACATTGTATTATGGTATAACAGATATAAACAACTTCAATATTATTCTTCTTATCCATCACTAAATTTTAGGTTACTTCATCACTAAGAAACCAAGTTAAAAGACTATTAGTTAATGACATATATTTCATATACGATCGTAACAATTAAAACGATATAATGAAGTTAGATAGTAAATTTATTCATCATATTCATATTGTATTATGGTATAATAGATGTAAATAATTTCAATATTATATTTCTTATCCATCACCAAATTTTAGGTTACTTCATCACCAAGAAACTAAGTTAAAAGACTATTAATTTATGACATATATTTCATATACGTTTATAATAATTAAAACTATATAATGAGGTAAGATAGTAAATTTATTCACCATATTCACATTGTATTATGCTGTAATAGATGTAAACAATTTCAATATTCTTCTTCTTATCCATCAACAAATTTTAGGTTACTTCATCACTAAGAAACCAAGTTAAAAGACTATTAGTTAATGACATATATTTCATATACGTTCGTAACAATTAAAACTATATAATGAGGTTAGATAGTAAATTTATTCACCATATTCACATTTTATTATGTTATAATAGATGTAAACAATTTCAATATTATTCCTATTATCCATCTCCAAATTTTAGGTTACTTCATCAATAAGAAACTAAGTTAAAAGACTATTAATTTATGACATATATTTCATATATGTTCATAATAATCATAACTATATAATGAGGTTAAATAGTAAATTTATTCACCTTATTCACATTGTATTATGTTATAATAGATGTAAACAATTTTAATATTATTCTTCTTATCCATCACCAAGTTTTAGGTTACTTCATCACTAAGAAACTAAGTTAACAGACTCTTAGTTAATGACATATATTTTATATACGTTCGTAACAATTAAAACTATATAATGAGGTTAGACAGTAAATTTATTCACCATATTTATATTGTATTATGGTATAATAGATGTAAACAATTTCAATATTATTCTTCTTAACCATCACCAAATTTTAAGTTACTTCATCACTAAGAAACTAAGTTAAAAGACTATTAATTAATGACATATATTTCATATATGTTCGTAATAATTAAAACTATATAATTAGGCTATATAGTATATTTATTCACCGTATTCACATTGTATTATGGTATAACAGATATAAACAACTTCAATATTATTATTCTTATCCATCACTAAATTTTAGGTTACTTCATCAGTAAGAAACCTAGTTAAAAGACTATTAGTTAATGACATATATTTCATATATGTTCGTAATAATTAAAACTATATAATTAGGCTAGATAGTAAATTTATTCACCATATTCACATTGTATTATGGTATAATAGATGTAAACAATTTCAATATTATTCTTCTTATCCATCACTAAATTTTAGGTTACTTAATCACTAAGAAACCAAGTTAAAAGACTATTAGTTAATGACATATATTTCATATACGTTCGTAACAATTAAAACGATATAATGAGGTTAGATAGTAAATTTATTCACCATATTCATATTGTATTATGGTATAATAGATGTAAATAATTTCAATATTATTCTTCTTATCCATCACTAAATTTTAGGTTACTTCATCACTAAGAAACTAAGTTAAAAGACTATTAGTTAATGACATATATTTTATATACGTTCGTAACAATTAAAACTATATAATTAGGTTAGATAGTAAATTTATTCACCATATTCATATTGTATTACGGTATAAGAGATTTAAACAATTTCAATATTATTCTTCTTATCGATCACCAAATTTTAGGTTACTTCATCACCAAGAAACTAAGTTAACAGACTCTTAGTTAATGACATATATTTTATATACGTTCGTAATAATTAGGCTATTAAAACTATATAATTAGGCTATATAGTATATTTATTCACCATATTCATATTGTATTATGGTATAATATATGTAAACAATTTCAATATTATTCTTCTTAACCATCACCAAATTTTAAGTTACTTCATCACTAAGAAACTAAGTTATAAGACTATTAATTAATGACATATATTTCATATATGTTCGTAATAATTAAAACTATATAATTAGGCTATATAGTATATTTATTCACCGTATTCACATTGTATTATGGTATAACAGATATAAACAACTTCAATATTATTCTTCTTATCCATCACTAAATTTTAGGTTACTTAATCACTAAGAAACCAAGTTCAAAGACTATTAGTTAATGACATATATTTCATATACGTCCGTAACAATTAAAACGATATAATGAGGTTAGATAGTAAATTTATTCACCATATTCATATTGTATTATGGTATAATAGATGTAAATAATTTCAATATTATTCTTCTTATCCATCACCAAATTTTAGGTTACTTCATCACCAAGAAACTAAGTTAAAAGACTATTAATTTATGACATATATTTCATATACTTTCATAATAATTAAAACTATATAATGAGGTTAGATAGTAAATTTATTCAGCATATTCACATTGTATTATGGTATAATAGATGTAAACAATTTCAATATTATTCTTCTTATCCATCACCAAATTTTAGGTTACTTCATCACCAAGAAACCAAGTTAAAAGACTAATAGTTAATGACATGTATTTCATATACGTTCGTAATAATTAAAACTATATAATGAGGTTAGATAGTAAATTTATTAACCATATTCACATTGTATTATGTTATAATATATGTAAACAATGTCAATATTATTCTTATTATCCATCACCAAATTTTAGGTTACTTCATCAATAAGAAACTACGTTAAAAGACTATTTAATTTATGACATATATTTCATATACGTTCATAATAATCAAAACTATATAATGAAGTTAGATAGTAAATTTATTCACCATATTCACATTGTATTATGTTATAATAGATGTAAACAATTTCAATATTATTCTTCTTATCCATCACCAAATTTTAGTTTACTTCATCACTAAGAAACTAAGTTAAAAGAATATTAGTTAATGACATATATTGTATATACGTTGGTAACAATTAAAACTATAAAATGAGGTTAGATAGTAAATTTATTCACCATATTCATATTGTATTATGGTATAATAGATTTAAACATTTTCAATATTATTCTTCTTATCGATCACTAAATTTTAGGTTACTTCATCACCAAGAAACTAAGTAAAAAGACTATTAATTAATGACATATATTTCATATACATTCGTAATTATTAAAACTATATAATGAATCTAGATAGTATATTTATTCACCATATTCACATTGTATTATGGTATAATATATGTAAACAATTTCAATATTTTACTTCTTCTCCATCACCAAATTTTTGGTTACTTCATCACTAAGAAACCAAGTTAAAAGGCTATTATTTAATGACAAAAATTTCATAATTGTTCGTAGAAATTAAAATTATACAATGAGTCTTGATAGTATATTTATTTACCATATTCACATTGTATTATGTTATAACAGATATAAACAATTTCAATATTATTCTTCTTATCCATCGCCAAATTTTAAGTTACTTCATCACTAAGAAACTAAGTTAAAACACTATTAATTAATGACATATATTTCATATATGTTCGTAATAATTAAAACTATATAATTAGGCTAGATAGTATATTTATTCACCGTATTCACATTGTATTATGGTATAACAGATATAAACAACTTCAATATTATTCTTTTATCCATCACTAAATTTTAGGTTACTTCATCACTAAGAAACGAAGTTAAAAGACTATTAGTTAATGACATATATTTCATATACGATCGTAACAATTAAAACGATATAATGAAGTTAGATAGTAAATTTATTCACCATATTCATATTATATTATGGTATAATAGATGTAAACAATGTCAATATTATTCTTATTATCCATCACCAAATTTTATGTTACTTCATCACCAAGAAACTAAGTTAAAAGACTATTAATTTATGACATATATTTCATATACGTTTATAATAATTAAAACTATATAATGAGGTAAGATAGTAAATTTATTCACCATATTCACATTGTATTATGCTGTAATAGATGTAAACAATTTCAATATTATTCTTCTTATCCATCACCAAATTTTAGGTTACTTCATCACTAAGAAACCAAGTTAAAAGACTATTAGTTAATGACATATATTTCATATACGTTCGTAACAATTAAAACTATATAATGAGGTTAGATAGTAAATTTATTCACCATATTCACATTTTATTATGTTATAATAGATGTAAACAATTTCAATATTATTCTTATTATCCATCTCCAAATTTTAGGTTACTTCATCAATAAGAAACTAAGTTAAAAGATTATTAATTTATGACATATATTTCATATATGTTCATAATAATCAAAACTATATAATGAGGTTAGATAGTAAATTTATTCACCTTATTAAAATTGTATTATGTTATAATAGATGTAAACAATTTTAATATTATTCTTCTTATCCATCACCAAATTTTAGGTTACTTCATCACTAAGAAACTAAGTTAACAGACTCTTAGTTAATGACATATATTTTATATACGTTCGTAACAATTAAAACTATATAATGAGGTTAGACAGTAAATTTATTCACCATATTCATATTGTATTATGGTATAATAGATGTAAACAATTTCAATATTATTCTTCTTAACCATCACCAAATTTTAAGTTACTTCATCACTAAGAAACTAAGTTAAAAGACTATTAATTAATGACATATATTTCATATATGTTCGTAATAATTAAAACTATATAATTAGGCTATATAGTATATTTATTCACCGTATTCACATTGTATTATGGTATAACAGATATAAACAACTTCAATATTATTCTTCTTATCCATCACTAAATTTTAGGTTACTTCATCACTAAGAAACCTAGTTAAAAGACTATTAGTTAATGACATATATTTCATATATGTTCGTAATAATTAAAACTATATAATTAGGCTAGATAGTAAATTTATTCACCATATTCAAATTGTATTATGTTATAATAGATGTAAACAATTTCAATATTATTCTTCTTATCCATCACTAAATTTTAGGTTACTTACTAAGAAACCAAGTTAAAAGACTATTAGTTAATGACATATATTTCATATACGTTCGTAACAATTAAAACGATATAATGAGGTTAGATAGTAAATTTATTCACCATATTCATATTGTATTATGGTATAATAGATGTAAATAATTTCAATATTATTCTTCTTATCCATCACCAAATTTTAGGTTACTTCATCACCAAGAAACTAAGTTAAAAGACTATTAATTTATGACATATATTTCATATACTTTCATAATAATTAAAACTATATAATGAGGTTAGATAGTAAATTTATTCACCATATTCACATTGTATTATGGTATAATAGATGTAAACAATTTCAATATTATTCTTCTTATCCATCACCAAATTTTAGGTTACTTCATCACCAAGAAACCAAGTTAAAAGACTAATAGTTAATGACATGTATTTCATATACGTTCGTAATAATTAAAACTATATAATGAGGTTAGATAGTAAATGTATTCACCATATTCACATTGTATTATTTTATAATATATGTAAACAATGTCAATATTATTCTTATTATCCATCACCAAATTTTAGGTTACTTCATCAATAAGAAACTACGTTAAAAGACTATTAATTTATGACATATATTTCATATACGTTCATAATAATCAAAACTATATAATGAGGTTAGATAGTAAATTTATTCACCATATTCACATTGTATTATGTTATAATAGATGTAAACAATTTTAATATTATTCTTCTTATCCATCACCAAATTTTAGTTTACTTCATCACTAAGAAACTAAGTTAAATGAATATTAGTTAATAACATATATTGTATATACGTTGGTAACAATTAAAACTATATAATGAGGTTAGATAGTAAATTTATTCACCATATTCATATTGTATTATGGTATAATAGATTTAAACATTTTCAATATTATTCTTCTTATCGATCACTAAATTTTAGGTTACTTCATCACCAAGAAACTAAGTAAAAAGACTATTAATTAATGACATATATTTCATATACATTCGTAATTATTAAAACTATATAATGAATCTAGATAGCATATTTATTCACCATATTCACATTGTATTATGGTATAATATATGTAAACAATTTCAATATTTTACTTCTTCTATATCACCAAATTTTTGGTTACTTCATCACTAAGAAACCAAGTTAAAAGGCTATTATTTAATGACAAAAATTTCATAATTGTTCGTAGAAATTAAAATTATACAATGAGTCTTGATAGTATATTTATTTACCATATTCACATTGTATTATTGTATAACATATATAAACAACTTCAATATTATTCTTCTTATCCATCACTAAATTTTAGGTTACTTCATCACTAAGAAACCAAGTTAAAAGACTATTAGTTAATGACATATATTTCATATACGATCGTAACAATTTAAACGATATAATGAAGTTAGATAGTAAATTTATTCACCATATTCATATTGTATTATGGTATAATAGATGTAAACAATGTCAATATTATTCTTATTATCCATCACCAAATTTTATGTTACTTCATCACAAAGAAACTAAGTTAAAAGACTATTAATTTATGACATATATTTCATATACGTTTATAATAATTAAAACTATATAATGAGGAAAGATAGTAAATTTATTCATCATATTCACATTGTATTATGCTGTAATAGATGTAAACAATTTCAATATTATTCTTCTTATCCATCACCAAATTTTAGGTTACTTCATCACTAAGAAACCAAGTTAAAAGACTATTAGTTAATGACAAATATTTCATATACGTTCGTAACAATTAAAACTATATAATGAGGTTAGATAGTAAATTTATTCACCATATTCACATTTTATTATGTTATAATAGATGTAAACAATTTCAATATTATTCTTATTATCCATCTCCAAATTTTAGGTTACTTCATCAATAAGAAACTAAGTTAAAAGACTATTAATTTATGACATATATTTCATATATGTTCATAATAATCAAAACTATATAATGAGGTTAGATAGTAAATTTATTCACCTTATTAACAGTGTATTATGTTATAATATATGTAAACAATTTTAATATTATTCTTCTTATCCATCACCAAATTTTAGGTTACTTCATCACTAAGAAACTAAGTTAACAGACTCTTAGTTAATGACATATATTTTATATACGTTCGTAACAATTAAAACTATATAATGAGGTTAGACAGTAAATTTATTCACCATATTCATATTGTATTATGGTATAATAGATGTAAACAATTTCAATATTATTCTTCTTAACCATCACCAAATTTTAAGTTACTTCATCACTAAGAAACTAAGTTAAAAGACTATTAATTAATGACATATATTTCATATATGTTCGTAATAATTAAAACTATATAATTAGGCTAGATAGTATATTTATTCACCGTATTCACATTGTATTATGGTATAACAGATATAAACAACTTCAATATTATTCTTCTTATCCATCACTAAATTTTAGGTTACTTCATCACTAAGAAACCAAGTTAAAAGACTATTAGTTAATGACATATATTTCATATACGATCGTAACAATTAAAACGATATAATGAAGTTAGATAGTAAATTTATTCATCATATTCATATTGTATTATGGTATAATAGATGTAAACAATTTCAATATTATTCTTCTTATCCATCACCAAATTTTAGGTTACTTCATCACCAAGAAACTAAGTTAAAAGACTATTAATTTATGACATATATTTCATATACGTTTATAATAATTAAAACTATATAATGAGGTAAGATAGTAAATTTATTCATCATATTCACATTGTATTATGCTGTAATAGATGTAAACAATTTCAATATTATTCTTCTTATCCATCACCAAATTTTAGGTTACTTCATCACTAAGAAACCAAGTTAAAAGACTATTAGTTAATGACAAATATTTCATATACGTTCGTAACAATTAAAACTATATAATGAGGTTAGATAGTAAATTTATTCACCATATTCACATTTTATTATGTTATAATAGATGTAAACAATTTCAATATTATTCTTATTATCCATCTCCAAATTTTAGGTTACTTCATCAATAAGAAACTAAGTTAAAAGACTATTAATTTATGACATATATTTCATATATGTTCATAATAATCAAAACTATATAATGAGGTTAGATAGTAAATTTATTCACCTTATTAACATTGTATTATGTTATAATAGATGTAAACAATTTTAATATTATTCTTCTTATCCATCACCAAATTTTAGGTTACTTCATCACTAAGAAACTAAGTTAACAGACTCTTAGTTAATGACATATATTTTATATACGTTCGTAACAATTAAAACTATATAATGAGGTTAGACAGTAAATTTATTCACCATATTCATATTGTATTATGGTATAATAGATGTAAACAATTTCAATATTATTCTTCTTAACCATCACCAAATTTTAAGTTACTTCATCACTAAGAAACTAAGTTAAAAGACTATTAATTAATGACATATATTTCATATATGTTCGTAATAATTAAAACTATATAATTAGGCTATATAGTATAATTATTCACCGTATTCACATTGTATTATGGTATAACAGTTATAAACAACTTCAATATTATTCTTCTTATCCATCACTAAATTTTAGGTTACTTCATCACTAAGAAACCTAGTTAAAAGATTATTAGTTAATGACATATATTTCATATATGTTCGTAATAATTAAAACTATATAATTAGGCTAGATAGTAAATTTATTCACCATATTCAAATTGTATTATGGTATAATAGATGTAAACAATTTCAATATTATTCTTCTTATCCATCACTAAATTTTAGGTTACTTACTAAGAAACCAAGTTAAAAGACTATTAGTTAATGACATATATTTCATATACGTTCGTAACAATTAAAACGATATAATGAGGTTAGATAGTAAATTTATTCACCATATTCATATTGTATTATGGTATAATAGATGTAAATAATTTCAATATTATTCTTCTTATCCATCACCAAATTTTAGGTTACTTCATCACCAAGAAACTAAGTTAAAAGACTATTAATTTATGACATATATTTCATATACGTTCATAATAATTAAAACTATATAATGAGGTTAGATAGTAAATTTATTAACCATATTCACATTGTATTATGGTATAATAGATGTAAAAAATTTCAATATTATTCTTCTTATCCATCACCAAATTTTAGGTTACTTCATCACCAAGAAACCAAGTTAAAAGACTAATAGTTAATGACATGTATTTCATATACGTTCGTAATAATTAAAACTATATAATGAGGTTAGATAGTAAATTTATTCACCATATTCACATTGTATTATTTTATAATATATGTAAACAATGTCAATATTATTCTTATTATCCATCACCAAATTTTAGGTTACTTCATCAATAAGAAACTACGTTAAAAGACTATTAATTTATGACATATATTTCATATACGTTCATAATAATCAAAACTATATAATGAGGTTAGATAGTAAATTTATTCACCATATTCACATTGTATTATGTTATAATAGATTTAAACAATTTTAATATTATTCTTCTTATCCATCACCAAATTTTAGTTTACTTCATCACTAAGAAACTAAGTTAAAAGAATATTAGTTAATGACATATATTGTATATACGTTGGTAACAATTAAAACTATATAATGAGGTTAGATAGTAAATTTATTCACCATATTCATATTGTATTATGGTATAATAGATTTAAACAATTTCAATATTATTCTTCTTATCGTTCACTAAATTTTAGGTTACTTCATCACCAAGAAACTAAGTAAAAAGACTATTAATTAATGACATATATTTCATATACAGTCGTAATTATTAAAACTATATAATGAATCTAGATAGCATACTTATTCACCATATTCACATTGTATTATGGTATAATATATGTAAACAATTTCAATATTTTACTTCTTCTCCATCACCAAATTTTTGGTTACTTCATCACTAAGAAACTAAGTTAAAAGGTTATTATTTAATGACAAAAATTTCATAATTGTTCGTCAGAAATTAAAATTATACAATGAGTCTTGATAGTATATTT